>JABUQX010008553.1:80000-84009 GCA_015478945.1 Trachelipus rathkii
TTATGAAAGAATTAGAGATGGGGTGGCAGGAAATAGTGGTGATTTGGTTTTGTGTGGTGAATCTGAAGAGAGTTTGAGAGGATTGGTAGAGAGATTTGGTAGGGTGTGTAAAAGGAGGGGTTTGAAAGTGAATATAGATAAGAGTAAAGTTATAGTTATGAGTGAGGACAGTCCTCAGTGTGAAGTTATAGTAGATGGTGAGCAGCTGGAACAAGTGTCTTGAGTTTAAATATTTAGGATATATGTAGGATGAAAAGGGAATGGATGTTCCAGAATGAAGTAGGAAAGTTTTGTGAAATGGCAGGCAAAGGGTGGTGGGGGGGGGGGGGGGGGGGGGCCTTTGGGGGGGTTAAAAACCAATTTTTAAAAAAAAAAAAATTTCCCCGTTTTTTTTGGGGGTTGGGGGGGGCGGGGGGGGGAATAAAAATCGTTTGGATATAAAGGGACTAAGTCTGGAGTGCGCTAGGGTCTTACATGAGTATGTATTGTTACCTGTGTTAATGTAGGAGTAGTGAGACTATGGTCTGGAATAAGAGGTATAGATCTAAATTTCAATGTGTCCAGATGGAAAATCTTAGGGGCTTGTTAGGTGTTAGAAGAGTTGATAAAATGAGGAATGAACGTATTAAAGAGTTATGTGGTGTGAAGAAAGGGGTAAATGGGAGAATAAATGAAAGTGCATTGAGATAGTTTGGTCATGTGGAAAGGATGAATGATAGTCGGTTGGTTACATAGATATATAGTGGTGAGTGTGTTGGGAGTCAACCGGCTGGAAGACTGAAGAAAAAGTGGATTGAGTCAGTAAAGGAATGTCTGGAGGAGAGAAATGTGAGTTTGGCAGAGGCGAGAATAAAGGTGCATAAGAGGAGTGAATGGCAGAGTTTTCTACTGTATGGTTGTGGCCCACCTGGGCCAGGGGATGAACCCTGCACTTGACAATATGCCATAGTGAGGGTCCATCCCCATGAAGCTCTAGGGTAGATTTTCTGACTGCGATGAGTTCTCACTAATAGGTATAGGGGGGGTGGCGTAAGGCTGGGCTTTATTTTTGACTTGTCATATTCTCTACTACGTATTTTTTTCGATGCCAATGTCACGCCACTCTTGCCCCACATCTTGGGGAAAAAAGGATGATATATATATATACTATATATATATATATCTAGTAATATATATATAATATTATATATATATAATATATATATATATATATATATATATATATATATATATATATAATATATATATATATATATATATATATCTATATATATATATATATATATAATAGTAAATTGTAATGTTTTTTACATGAGCAAGGAAGTAATAAGTAAGCTCTATAATAGCTATGTCAAGCCAGTATTAGAATATTGTGCACAAGTTTGGGCCCCTTATGTAAGAAAAGACATAGATATATATTGGAGAGAGTGCAACATAGCTCAACAAAGATGATTTCTGGTTTTGAGGGTAAGAGCTATGAGGAAAGGCTGAAGGAGTTAGAAATGTTTTCTATAGAAAGGCGTTTTCTTAGAGGGGATATAATACATAATACAAGTCTACAAAATAATTTATATCTTGATAATACCAAGACCAATAAATTCTTTATAGTAGACTATGCCTGGGAAACCAGGGGACACAATAAGAAAATGAGGAAGGAGTATACCATCTCAATGTATAGAAACATTCATTCATTAATAGGATTGTTAATTTTTGGAATAGTTTGACATAGGAGGTTGTTGAAGTAATGATCATTTGCATATTTACTGAAAGGATTGATTTGTATATGGATGGTTTGTGCTTCATATAGTGTATTTTGACTAAACCATATTGGTGGTTGTTTAGTTAGTTAAGGTAAAACTGTATGTTGCAACTGCTGGTTTGGCAAACTGTTAAAGCTTGTTGTTTGGTTAGCATGTGCAGTATCTTAGCTATAGTTTTTGCTTTTGGTAGAAGCTTAGTTGGTGTATACTATTAACAAGGGTGTGGTGTGATTTTTGTATGATCCTGTTGGGCAACTGATCCTATTTGCTCTAATTTGACTGGGATAGGTAATAGGCCCATGTGGCTTCTTACTGTCTCTATATTTTCTATATTTTACTAGTTACTGTTTTTGAATATTTTAAAACAAATATGCTTTTCATTGATTTTCTTCCTTCTCTCTATTCCACCAAATAGGTTTTCTCTTCTCCAGCCTTATGAATCAATCTTTAAAATAAACTGACTAAATATTCATCAAAATGTACTTAAAGTATTCCCACATGATAAAGCAATTTTGGTCTTTAAACTCTTTATCCCAGTCAATTAAATTAAGTATTTCTCAAAATTTGGTAAAATTGTCATTTCAGACATCTAAGATCTTTTCCTTATTAACTTGCAATTTTTGGGCCAAGATATTACCTTAATTTTAAATCTTAACACTATTATGATTACGGTACTAATTTATACCCCTCAACTCTGACCTCATCCAATACACTTTCATTGTTAGTTGAATGATGAGTCTACCACTTTGCTTAGGGTTTTGCAGATTGACAGTCCACCTATTTAACTGATACTGTCTATTATACATTTATAAATACAGAATTCTTTAATGATCCCATTATAATAACATCACAGGACTAATCCCTTCTGAACATCAAGGAAACATTTCAGCTTTCCATTATGGGACTGTAATTTTTCTTTATTGGTGGCATGCTTGTTTGATTTCTTTCAACCATTTTCCATACTTGATTCTAAAACTCGCATTCAGGAGGTCTTAATGAAACAACGCCTATTCTCTAAGATTTATTAAAAAAAAAAAATTATTCCAAGTTTTATTTTACCTTAGATTGGATATAAATGAATGATATTTCAAAATGCTTAAAATTGTAAACATTAAAATTTAAAGTTTTGTTGATTTGTAGAAATAAAATTTTAGTTATAAAACTTATAAGTGAATCTTAATTTTCAGTTTTATTAAAACCTTTTATCATTATTAAATGGATAAAAACAAAACTAGACCGGACTCTGACTGTTACTATTATTACTAACAGACTCACCGTACCGTAATTATATATCATACATGTAAGTAGGTAATATCCCGGTGATATATATATAATTGATATTTGAATATGACAAATAGGGCCAAAGATAAAAATTTATTATATATATTATATATATATATATTATATATATATTATATATAATATATATATATACTATTATATATATATATATATTATATATATTATAATATAAGTAATCCTCTACCACTTTATATAAAATAGATAATATATATATATTATATATAATATATATTCTCTCACATGTTCTTCTAACATAAGAAGGTCCACTCATTTGATGCGAAAACCACCATTATAGGTGGCTAGAAAGTTTCCGAATTGCATTAAGCCAAAGCTAGGCCTTGCTATCCAAGTATAGATATTCTTTGCTTCTAATCCACTTGGTTAAAAAATACATATAGCATACCATTTCCCCTGACCAAAGACCCTACTGCAGTAGGTAATGAAACGCCCCAAAAACTTCAATGGGATAGAGGTTCAGCCTGCCAATAAACTAACTAACACTATAGTATTTATAATATATATATATATATTATAATATTATATATAACTATATATATATATATATATATATATATAGTATATAATATACTATATATAGTATATATATATATTATTAATATATAATATAGAGAGAGAGAGAAGAGAGAGAGAGAGAGAGAGAGAGAGAGAGAGGAGAAGAGAGAGAGAGAGAGAGAGAGAGAGAGAGAGAATACGCGAGAGAGAGAGAGCAGAGAGATGAGAGAGAGGAGAGAGAAGAGAAGAGAAGAGAGCAGAGAGAGAAGAGAGAGAGAGAGAGAGCAGAGAGAAGAGAGAGAGAGAAGAGAGAGAGAGAGAGAGAGAGAGAGAGAGAGAGAGACGAAGCAAATAGAGGAGAGAGAGAGAAGAGAGGAGAAGAGAGAGAAGAGGAGAGAGAGAGAGAGAAGTAAGAGGGAGGAGAGAGAGGAGAG
>JABUQX010008554.1:5000-10000 GCA_015478945.1 Trachelipus rathkii
TATATATATATATATATATATATATATATATATATATATATATATATATATATATATATATATATATATATATATATATATATATATATATATATATTTATTTCTTTTTCTTCTCTCTCCCTTCTGCAGCTGATTAAATAAACCCAGAAAGTAGCAAGGTAAATACAAGAAAGAAATGATAAAAAGAATAACAAAAGCCTAGATGAAAAGAAAGCCATAAAAGAACAAAAATGAAAATAAACAAGAAGAAGGCACAGTGAGAAAAAGAAGGGCCCAAAAAATAGGGTAGGAGCAAAAAAGTGTTTTGTATTAAGTAGATAAACTTTTTTTTTTTTTAAACTTAAAGAGATTGCTTAATAACTTAAAATTGGATTATTATTTAAGTAACTTCTTAAAAAATGACAAAATCTAATAGAATTCCATTAGCAAGTAAATTTTATTTTACTAGATATCCTCATTAAATGTAAAAATAAAAACAAAGAGAATAAAAATAAATAAGAATAAAAGTAACACACTTAGATTTTGTGTTATTCAGGTTTCAGTTGTGAGATTTTGTTTACTACACTCTGCATCATCCTTTCCCTTTTCGTCCAATATATATATCCTAAGTATTCAAACTCAGATACTTGTTCCAGATGTTCACCATCCAACATAACTTCACACCGAGGATTGTCCTTACTAACAGCTGTAACTTTACTCTTTACCTACGTTTACTTTCAAACCCCTCCTCTTACACACCCTGCTAAATCCCTCTACCAATCCTCTCAAATTCTCTTCAGATTCGCCACACAAAACCAAATCATCCGCATATAATAGGTAGGGCACCCTCCACTCTCCATCATTCTAACACCATTTCCTGCCACCCCCATCTCTAAATCTTTCATAACCTCATCCATATACAAATTGAATAACCAAGGAAACATAACACATGTCTGCCTCACTCTGCTTTTAATATTAAACCAATCACTTTCAACTCCATTTATTCTTACACACAGTTCACTATTTTTCACTATTTCACCATTTTTTCTACTAAATATCATCATTAAATGTTAAAAAAAAGAAAAAAAGAATAAAAACAAATAAGAATAAAAGTAACACTAAAGCTCTCAAAGAAAGGGGGAGCCTTCATAATCTATTAATTTTTGTGTTATTCAGGTCCCAGTTGTGAGCTTTTGTTGGTTGTGATTCACAGTGGAAGCAGCTAGTGGAGTGTCAAAGGAACACTGAAGCAGACGACCAGGAAAGGGAAAGTTCTCCGAGGATCTGCAGTGCTCTGGAAGCTCGGCTGCATTGATAATAACTCGCTCTTCCCTTCCGAATAACATCAGAAATATTACACCCCGAAAGGTAGGAAGCTAATCCACCGTAACCTTGGAAGAATTAAGAGTGAGAAGTTAAGTGAACAAGGTAATAAGGAAAATTATTTAAGAGCGCTTGCATATAAATCAGTTGAATGTGAACAAGATGAAACTGAACAAATTTGGGCACAAATGAAGGAAGCTTTTGTTAGTAGTGCAAGAGAAGTATGTGAATGTGCTAAAGTAGGAAGTAAGAATCAACGGTGAATGGTGGAATGAAGAGGTGATGCAAGGGGTTAAAAGTAAAAAAGAGGCATGGTTGAATGTGTTAAAAGCAGATGATGAGGTCTCAAAAGAAAGACACTTGGAATTATATACGGAGGAAAAAAGGAAACTAAAAGTTCCATACATAGGAGAAAAAATGAGGTAAATGAACAGTTTGGAAGAAGGATGAATGGGGACTTACAAGGGAATAGGAAGCTTTTCTGGAAGGAAGCGCGAAAGGTTAAGAATGAGAGTACGGGGAAACTGCTTAGAATAATGAATAGGGATGGTTCTTTCGTAACTGATGAAATGCATGTGAGAAGAGTGTGGAGGGAACATTTCGAAAATATGCATAACATTGGCAGTAATGAAGAGGTGATAGTGAATATATGTAGGTTTTATGGTGCAAGAAGAAATGTGTTTTGGGGATGAGGTAATGGGTAGGCTGGCTATAGTTGAAGAATGGTAAATCTGCAGGTATAGATGAAATTGCTGGTGAAATGATCAAGAATGGAGGCGAGATGGTGATTGAATGGATTTGGAAGTTGTGTAACAAAGAGTTTATGGAGGGTATAGTTCCGAGAGATTGGAGGAGATCAGTGATAGTACCCTTATGTAAGGGTAAGGTGAACTATAGGGGAATTAGTTTATTGAGTGTTGTAGGGAAGATATATGGTGGTATTTTGGTTGAAACAGTACATCGAGTGACTGAAGGACTGATTGGTGAAGAACAGGGTGCACTTAGAAGTGGTAGAGGATGTATGGATCAAATTTTAACATTGAAACATATGATTGAAAAAATGAGAGAGAAGAATAAATTGTATTTATATTTTATGGATTTGCAACAGGAGTATGACAGGATTAATGGGGAAAATTTGCTGCAGGTGTTAGAGATATATATAGTGTTGGTGGTGGGCTTCTGAATGGAATCAAAAGTATGTATGACGATAGTGAAACGTGTTTAAGAATAAATGGAATCGAAAGTGGTTGGATTAATATTTATAGCAGAGTAAGGCAGGAATGTTTTATGTCTCCTTGGTTATTTAATTTGTATATGAATGGGGTTTGAAAGAATTAGAGGTGGGGGTGGCAGGGGAAGTTGTTAGACTGATGGAGAATGGAAGAGCTTGGAGGGTGCCCTGCTTATTGTATGCTGATGATTTGATTTTTTGTGGTGAATCTGAAGAAAGTTTGATGGATTTTGGCAGGGTGTTTAAAAGAGAAGGGTTTGAAAGTAAATGTAGATAAGAGTAAGGTTATGGTAGTGAGGGATCAGGAGTCAGCGGTGTAAAGTCATGTTAGGATGGTGAGTAACTGGAACAAGTACTGAGTTTAAATATTTAGAACGGATGGATCGTAGTAGGAAAGTTGTGAATGGTAGGAAGGTGGCTGGTGCAATTGAATCTCCTTGGTGGATGTGAAGGGAGTAAGTCTTAAGTGCGCTTGAGTGTTGCATGAGGATATGTTGTTACCCTTGTTAATGTATAGTAGTGAAACTATGGTCTAGAGTAAGAAGTATAGATCTAAGGTAAAAAGTGTTCAGATGGACAATGTTAGGGGCTTGTTAGGTGTGAGAAGAATTTTTAAGGTGAGGAATGAACGCATTAGGGAGTTGTGTAGTATGAAGAAGGTCGTAAATGAGGAAATAAACAAGAATACATTGATATGATTTGGTCATATGGAAAGTATGGATGATAGTCGACTCGTTAAGCGGATGTATATTGGTGAGTGTGTTGGGAACCGACCGGCTGAAAGACCGAAGAAAAAGTGGATTGAGTCAGTTAATTGAAGGAGAAGAATGTGAGTTTGGCAGAGGCGAGATGAAAGGTGCATGACAGGAGTGAATGGCGGAGTTTTGTAAGGGGTATGTTTGTAAGGGCTTTGCCTATGGGATGAACCCCACATTTACGAGATACCACAGTGAAGGTCCATCAAGGTCTCGTATAGCCACAGAGTGGATTTTTTGATTGCGACGATTTCTCTCGATTGGTATATATATATATAGTATATATATATATATATATATATATATATATATATATATATATATATATATATATATATATATATATATATATATATATATATATATATATATATATATATATATATATATATAACAGAAAGAGTAGTATTATATATATATATATATATATATATATATATATATATATATATATATATATATATTTATATTTATATATATATAAAGAAAATATATATATATATATATATATATATATATATATATATATATATATATATATATATACCGGTATTGGTGTAACTTTATTTCTAGAAAGCTAATGAAAATATAAATCTGAGCTATTATTACATAATAAGGAGTAGAAGTTGAAGTTTTTTTTTTGCCTCATTTAATAAACATCTATATGGTTCTCATTAGTTGCACGAAGCACATCAAGACGGTAATCGATTTCCATCGATTTCCTGCCATGTTCGCTCTAGCATAGTCTCATCAGTAGTGGTAATGGCATCAGTGATCCTTAGCTTCAGACCGTTGATGTCCTGTATCTCTGTTCGATACATGATATCTTTAACATAACCCCCCATTGAAGAAGTCCAGGAGAGTGATATTTGGGGAACGAGGTGACCAGGGAATTCGGCCGTCCCTTCCAATCCACTGGTCTGGAAATGTTTTGATGTGCTTCGTGCAACTAATGGAGCACATATAGAAGTGTATTAAATGAGGGGAAAAACTTCAATATCTACTCCTCATTGTGTAATAATTACCACAAATTTATCTTTTCATTTGCTTTTTTTAATGAATTTATTAATTTGTAAAGATTTGATGGACACCTTGTATATATCATACATTCGTAATCTATATATCTTTTTCATTCTCTTTTTATTACTACATAGTTTACATGTAATTATTATTTGGAATATTATACATCTTTGAATAATTTTATTTCTAAGAATGATTTTTTATATCTCATTTATAAAGCCAAAAAGTTGACCTATATTGCAGCTTGTAATAAAGTCTAATAAGATGTCTTTTAAGTAAATTTTCATTCATTTAATAAACATAGAAGCAAGAATTTTATTATTAATCCTATGAACTAAATATGTGTTATGTTTGTAAAATAATATATTATTAAAAATTATACCACTATTACTCTTTATATAATATTAGCTTGAAAAGTTTAAGTGCGTGAATGCAGCTCCCCTAAGCTGCTGCAGTTTCCCCCTATTGGTTCAGGGACCCCAGTTTTGAAACAACTGGCATAGTGTGTATGTATTACATACTTTTCTAAGGATGGATTAGTACACTCTTAAGTAGTTCAATTCAAAATAATAATCCATAGCTTTCAAAAATAACGAGAGCTATGAATTGAGGTAGAAGAATTTTGGAATGTATTTTAAAATCTGACGTGCCTAACCTTAAAAAAAAAAAAAAAAAAAAAAAAAATTAAATCT
>JABUQX010008554.1:27500-32500 GCA_015478945.1 Trachelipus rathkii
AATGTTAGTGAAAGCTGTTGCGGTTGAATGGCTTTGCTGGAAGCTATGTTGGAACATTTGTTTGGGTGTGTGTGGTTTTATTTTATTCAGTATGAGTTTTTCTATGGGTTTACACAATGTGGATAGCAGTGAAATTGGGCGATTGGAAGAAGGGTTTGAAGGGCCTTTTCCTGGTTTTAACTCTGGGATGATAATTACTCTTTTTCAGAGGAAAGGGTTGTGATTTAATTTGAAGGAACTGTTGTTTATGTGTGCTAATTGAACTAGTAAGGTATCTCCCAAGTGTTTAATGTGGATGTTTGAGATGCTATCTGGCCCGGTTGCTGGTGAGTTTTTGAGGGTATTTATGGTGTTTTTAATATATGATAATGTTTTTTTTATTGTCCGGTCGTAGTTGCTTTTATTTTCTTAAGTGATTTGATTATTTTCATATTTTGTGGGTGGGTGGGTTTATGACTTTGTTTTACGAAATGTGTTGCGAGGGTGTTGCTGTGTTGTTTTGCTGTTTAGTTGTTTATGGGGAATGAGTGTTGGGATTTTTGATAGATCCGTGTGTGGGAGTTAGGCTGTTTTTTGAGTTGCTTAATATTTTTATGTTCCTTATTCTATTGTTGTTTGTGTTTTGTAGGTTTTTTGATAGATGAGTTTGAAGATTATTTGAAGTATTTTTTTTATTAGGTTTGCAATTTTTTGCTTAAATTATTGCTTCATGTTTTAATTGGTTGCGTTTGCTGTGCTGATTTTTTGAGTAGGTTTCGTTGTTTAATCAAGCATGAAATTTCGAAGGTGAATGTAGGATTGCATTTCTTTATGTATTATTTCTTTATTTAGGTTTATCGGCTTTTTGAATTGTTAAAGTGAAGTTTTGGATGGCTGTGTTTAGTGTTGTGGTATTTGAGATTGTTAATGATTGTATATTATTTTCTATGTATTCTGAGAATTTTGCCCTTTTTTTTTAATTTTTTTTTTATTTTTTTTTGTAATTTGTGTAGGTTTTCCTGAAAGTGCGGTTGGGTTTGTTAGTAGTTTTGTATTTTAAGATTATGGGGAGTTGGTCGGAGTTTTGGTCAGTTTGTGTTGACCATTAAAGTTTTGTAAGAAGATTTGAGGAGCATAGTGTTGGGTCTGGAGATGTATTTGATTGGTTTGTTTGTGGTAGAATTCTAGTGTGGAAGTTTTTATTGTTGAGGGTGCTTAGATGAACTAAATTCCTCTTTGGTCTGGCCATTGGGCTTTTTCCCATGTTGGTTGATGTGCCTTGTAATCGCCTCCTATTATGAGGTTTCGGAGTCTTGAGATAGGAGTGAGGTTTGGTGTGTAATTTCTAAGGTATTGTGGTGAGGTGTTATGTGGGATGTAGATGTTTATTATGTTATGTGGCTTTTTGTTGATCATTATAGTGAATGATTGAATTTGGTAGTATTGTTGTCGTTTAGTGATGTTTTAATGATTGTGGTGGTGTTTGTATATGGAAGTGAGTTATGTATGGGGGTTAATAATGCGTGATTCTTTAGATTTTGTGGTGTGAAAATGGAGTCGTATCCGTAAAATTTGGGTTCTGGGTGGTTTTCTGGGAGGTGTGCTTCTTGAATTAGAGCTATGTGGATGTTGTTTTGTTTTAGAAAGATTTCTATTTCTTTGTTTTTATTTTGTAGTCTGTTTATGTTTATTTGTATCATATGTTATGTTATGATCTTATGTGTTTATCTTTGGACAGTTGGTTATTGTGGGTGGGGTGCATATTTGGCATATCCAGTCGTGGTTTGTGGGAGGAAGTGTTGTGAGAGGTGAGAACGAATTGAGACATGCTCCGCTCAACATGTTACATCGGATTGAAATTTCTTCTTACGATCTTGTCGCAGATGGGGCATAACCAGATTCCAGGTCCCGGGTTTCTTTCTATGTCCCCGGCTTTTAGTAGGAGAGCTGAGGCATGTGCCGGGAAGTATGCACCAGGGAAGAAAAAGGGTGGAGTAAAGGTAATGAAAAATAATTGAACAGAGGGTTCAAGTCGATCCCCGGATATCTCCCGAAGGGGCAAGAGCTCATCCGTTGCTGCAGTGACCTCGCATTAGGATGCGGGTGGGGTAGTGGGAAGCGAAGAAGGCATTGGAGATTTCTTCCAGTTTTCTGGAAGACTGTCCCATAATACCACGACGTACAACTTCTTCTTCTGGGTATAATATATATAATATATATATATATTATATATATATATATATATATATATATATTTATATATATATATATATATATAATATATTATATTATTTGGCTTTTATTAAGCTGTTGACTTCCAGGAGCGAAAATCAATTATTAATGTATCGTTATTTTACATAAATTTTAAGGTAAATTACATCAAATATTTCTCTAACTAAACCTGGTCTACTAAGTAGCATCCGATACTATCAAATCCCTCCCTAACTAAACCTAATCTAAAATTAACTCAATAACCTAACCTAACTAACGCTAACACCTAACCTACCTATCGCTAACCTAACTAGACCTAACCTAACCTAACCTAAATTAACCTAGCCTAATATTAACGGAGTCAACAGCTATAAAGTATGTCGTTATATATATATATATATATATATATTATATATATATATTATATCTATATATATATATATATATATATATATAATATTATATATTATATATTAATATATATTATATATATATTAATATAATATATAATATATATATATATATATTATATATATATATATATATATTATATATTATTATATATAATATATATATATATATATATATCATATATCCTTTTAACTCTTCAGATATCCCCATAACCCAACTAAAAGGTAATTTATCAACTTATAAAGGCTATAGCATTCTGCCATTACTCAAAACGTATACATAGAGATGTCAAACCAGATAAATATTTTGCCTTACTAAAGCATGGACTTTCAAAGATATTGAAAATTTAATATGCCACTACACTTGGTAGCATACTTGTCTTTATTTTATTTTAAATTAATTAATTAAAAAATGTAAAATATTAATAGAGATTTTTCCATTTTTGCTTTATATAATGAAAATTAATTAATTAGATTTATAAATTAAATTGTTTTCATTTAAATTATTTTTTTTAAAAAGATATAGTTTGCGTATTTACATGTAAATTGAAATGAATTTAATTTTTATTCAATAATTTGTTATTTTTATTGTTATTTTGATTTATAGGAAAGAATATAGTTTATTTCCTCAAAATATATTTAAGCTTTTCCTATATACTTATAAAAACATTAATCTTGGATATATACTTTTAGGGCCAAAGATAATCTTACAGATTATGTAGCAACTAGGTGGTACAGGGCACAGAATTCTTTGGTTGGTGAACTCATTATGGCCCAGCAGTTGATATATGGGCAATAGGTTGCGGTATGTGACTCGTACTGGGGAAGCTCTTTGGCCCGGGAGATCCAGATTTGGATCAACTTTACTATAAGAAAAAGTTTTGGTCATTTTTAAAGTTTGAAGAATATTGCTTCATAAGAAAGAAAGATGACTATACGATACATAAATACAACCTAAGATAAAATTTATTTGATTGCCATTCTTAATTTTTTGACAAACGGCAAATTTTTATTAATCAAAATATTTTCAGCTATTGTTAACATATTGAGCTGAATAGTGGTATTAATTTCCTTAAGTTTTCTAGACTGTGCATTGATATTATTTTTAATAAAACATTTAAATTGAAGATTATGTGATATATAAAATAGTTGCAAAAATTTATCAAAATATTAAAATATTAAAAACTATACTGTTACTAAAAAAATATCATTTATATACTTAATTTAAGTTTTTTAATAAATATATCAGATCCTTTGACTAGTCCTTGAGGCCAAAACAAATCTAGAAAGAAAAGATATTTAAATTCTTTCTGTTTCCTGAGCTTCCTCAAGATAATAAGAAAATAATAATAAAATAATATTTCCAATTTCCTTTTCAATTTCAGGTGATTTGTTACCTCAACATATGCAAATCTTTCAAAAAAATGAGTTTTTCCAAGGTACTAGAATTCAAGAGCCAACTAAAATAGAACCATTAAAAGATAGAATGCCTTCAAGTTTTGCGTCTGATGGGGTCAACTTTTTGGAGGTGAAATTATTTCAATTACTATTTATTTATCAAATTTCTTACATTATTGTATTTTTCTTATCAAATTTTCTCCCCACAACTTTTGGGATCAATTTTTTGGAGGTGAAGTTATTTCAATTACTATTTATTTATCAAATTTCTTAAATTATTGTATTATTATTATTATTATTATTATTAGATTTTGTCTCACCACATTTTTCTTCTATTAAAATTTTAATTACACTTAAGAATATTATGGAAAACGAAGAATTATTCCTATTTATTTAATCCTATTTACGAATTCCTATTTATTTATCAAATTTCTTAAATAATTGTATTTTTATTACCAAATTTTGTTTCACTACAGTTTTCTTCAATAAAATTTTACTTACACTTAAGAATATTATAGAAAAGACGAATTATAATTAATATAATACTTTTAAATTTTAAAATTTCTTACATAATTTTAATTTATTTAGCAAATTTTGTTTCACTACATTTCTCTTCAAATACAATTTTACTTACACCTAAGAATATTGCAGGAAAAGGAAGAATTATAATTCATTTAATAATATTACAGAGGTGTTTGGACAAGGATCCATCTAATCGATGGACTGCAACTCAACTTTTAAACCATGAGTATTTCTATGGATTCACTTTTCAACTTCCAGAAAAAGAAATTGAAAATTTTCAGAGAATACAAAGGGTAAAATAAAACATGTATAATATTAATCGAATACTAATATACTCTTAACCATTCAAACATAATTAACATTCAATGTATATTATAAAACAAATCTGGTAAAATACTCTTTAATGTATATTCTATAATAAATCTTATAAAATACTCTTAATGTCTATTCTATAATAAATCTGGTAAAAAATTCTTAATG
>JABUQX010008554.1:42500-47500 GCA_015478945.1 Trachelipus rathkii
TTTCGGTATCCAGTTAGGAGACCAGGACAAGCACTTGGCTCCGCACATTGTCTGCAATACATGTCTTGTTCGCCTACGCAGATGGATGAACAAAACAATACATTCTATGCCTTTTGCCATTCCAATGATTTGGAGGGAGCCCTCAAATCATGTAAACGATTGCTATTTCTGCATGATACCTCCCGTCAGTCATGGCATGTCAAGAAAAAAAGGCGACTGTAAAGTACCCTAAAATACCGTCAGCCATCCTACCAGTACCCCATGCAGACGGTTTGCCCATACCAATTTCTCCAGTACACTACATAACTTGTCCTTCCTCATCAAATGATCCGGATTTTGTGATTGACACTCAAGAATCTTGTCAGCCAAAATTGTTTTGTCAAGCTGGATTAAATGATTTAATTCGAGACCTAGACCTACCTAAAGTCAAATCAGAGCTTTTGGCATCAAGGCTTCAAGAAAGGAATCTCCTACTACCTAATGTTAATGTATCCACATACAGGAATCGCCAACACGATCTGAATCAATACTTTTCCGAAATGAAAATTCTCATTGTTGCCATGTTGTGATGTGCCTGGTTTGATGATTGCTTTGCATTTAGAATACAAGCCAGAAGACTGGAGACTATTCATAGATTCTTCTAAGATAAGTTTAAAAGCTGTATTGCTACATAGTGGCGATTCTCTTCCTTCAATTCCAATTGAACATTCTGTGCATATGAAAGAAACGTATGCAAATATGAAAGCACTTCTTATTGCAATTAAATACACCGACCATTGCTGGCACCTCTGTGGAGACTTGAAGGTCATTGCAATACTGTTGGGCATGCAATTGGGATACACCAAGTACTGCTGTTTCCTCTGTAACTGGGATAGTCGTGATAGGTCTTCTCATTATAAACGTAAGGTCTGGCCAGCTAGGGAAAATCTCTTGCCAGGTGAGAAAAATGTTCAGCATCCTCCTCTGGTAGACAGAAACAAAATTCTTTTGCCACCTTTACACATCAAACTTGGACTCATGAAAAATTTTGTGAAGGGAATGGACCAGGATGGAGAAGGTTTTCAGTACCTCAGAAAACAATTTCCAAAACTCAGTGATGCTAAAGTTAAAGAAGACATCTTCGTTGGGCCGCAAATTCGTAAACTTCTTAAGGATGTTAACTTTGAGCTAGTTCTTGCTGGCCATGAGAAAGCAGCATGGAAAGCATTTAAAGATGTTGTTCATGGCTTCCTAGGAAATCGTAGGGTTGATAACTACGTTGATATTGTGGATACACTTCTAGAATCGTATCGTCAATTAGGGTGCAACATGTCACTCAAGATCCATTTCCTACATTCTCACCTGGACTTCTTCCCTGACAATTGTGGCGCCGTGAGCGACGAACATGGTGAGCGATTTCATCAAGATATATCTAGAATGGAAAGAAGGTATCAAGGTAAATAGAACGCCTCCATGCTTGCGGACAATTGCTGGACAGTGACAAGAGACGCCCCAGAAACCATTCACAAACGAGTAGCAAAGAGATGTCATTCAAGAGATTAAACATTAAAATGTGAGGTTACTGATTATAATGACATGAAAAGTTAAACATTACACAGAGGCAATATAGAATAATTAATGTCACAAAATTTATTTACATTTTTGGTAGTTGTGTACTTATTTTATGATATTAAAGAGCAATTGATATCTTTTCGATACTTAACATGTAAGTTCTATGTTATTATTTAATATGTAAATATTTTCAAAACCAGAGCTAATACATAAAAATTATTATCAAATTTGTGTTGCTCGACCAAAAATTAGTAAAGTTTTTCTATTTTGAGCTAGGAAAATTTTTCAAATTACAAATATGTTGACCAGTGTTATTATTATTATTATTTTTGCAAGACTTTTCTAAATTCCTAAAAACCTTCCTAACATTTTCATTAATTTTCTTTAGGACAATTCTTGAATAAAACAAAATAATTGCCTTCTGAAATGATCCAAGCTTTCGTCCGCTCACGGTGGACATTTTCAAGGATATGACTTTATTTTATGAACGAAGCAAAAATTAAACTTAAAATATTACAATTATTACAAATATAATAAGTAAGATTAAAACTAAAATTTAAAATATACGAAAAATAAATGTGAAGTTGATAATTTAGATTGTGTCTTTTTTCTTTCTTTCTTTCTATGTTTATATTTTCAAAAAATTCGACATTTCGTTATATTTTATATTGATGTCCGGTCTATGTAATTATCTTTCTTACATTTATTTTTCGTATATTTTAAATTTTAGTTTTAATCTTACTTATTATATTTGTAATAATTGTAATATTTTAAGTTTAATTTTTTCTTCGTTCATAAAATAAAGTCATTTCCTTGAAAATGTCCACCGTGAGCGGACGAAAGCTTGGATCATTTCAGAAGGCAATTATTTTGTTTTATTCAAGAATTGTCCTAAAGAAAATTAATGAAAATTGTTAGGAAGGTTTTTAGGAATTTAGAAAAGTCTTGAAAAATTATATTTAGACAAATGCTGAATTTATTATTTCTAATAATAATATTATTTTATTGATTCTACTACCCTATTTTATATTTCTACTATTACCATATTACACTACCCGACTTCTAGTTGAACAGCTTTTCCGAAGTTTCCTCCCTAGGATCGCACATGAAGGAATGAACCGCCCTCCAGACCCGTGAGCTAATTACTTTACACTGTGTAATGGTGATCATTTATTATATTAAAACAAATAATCTCGCAAAGAAATTTTTCCTTCGCATCTAAATCGAATCTGAAACAAAGAACTTAATATAAAATTCAAGCAAGTGAATTCTCCTATCAGATAAGAATTTTTGGCGTTAATTGCAATCAAACTAAATTTCATCAATAATAATATATATAAGAATAGATGAGTTACGAATAAGCTAGGTTATAAACTTGCAATAGATTTATCAACTAAAATATAATCGATTAAATAATTCATTCTACATATTATTTGAGCTTCCCAGCTATAAATATGATCATTAACTCTAAAAAACTGACTTGCAGGTATGACTAAATAACTAAATAAGTATCAAAGTAAAATCAATATAAAGAATAAGGTATATATAAGTAATATTCTTATGAATAAGTACGCAAAAGGGCGTATTTAGACCCGAAATTAGAGTTGTAGACCCTGAAAATTTATCGGAATACAATAAAATATGGATATAACAGGATGAAGCAAGGGCCTAATCTAATAAGGCCATAATATCAAAAAACAAGATAATTGTTCTAAACACAATTTTATTTTAGAAGATAAAATTGTAGATGTAGTAGACCCAAGATACTGACTTTTTCTAATGAAATAACGAGCAACAGAAAAGATTGAAAATGAAAAAAAAAAAAATGAAAGGGGACTGATAAATAAACCAAAAGTATATTAGGAATAAAGATTATGAGTGTGCGTGTACCGAATAAGCTTTTGAGAATATGCAGAAATATGAAGAATGAAAAAATAAAATTTGAATGTAGAAAGTGATAATAGTAGCAGCAGTACAGGAGAGAAGGTTCAGGCGATGATTCATTTTCAGAAACGAGCATTGATCTACAAAAATCTAAGAAATTTAATTAACAAGATGAACCCAGAGAAAGAACTTTTGATAATCAGTAGTCAGTACTGAAGACAAAGAAGAAAAATTACTGCTCCCCCTAAATCTAGTGTGTATTCAAGTTTTTATAAGTCTTGGAGAGGATAAATAGTGAATTGTTAGTTATCCCATTTAAAACAGAGCCCAAGGAATGTGAAAGCGGAAGATAATCAGTAAAGGATAGTGTGTAAAAATTAAAAAGACGATCAAAAAAAAATCGGTGAGGTGAGGCGTTCTTCAAAATGTTTGAGGAATTTCATTATAAAGAATATAATAATGAAATTCTCCCCTATTAAAAATTTAACTAAACCGAAAAAATATCAATTCTTATATACTAACAGGGGAAATGAGAAGAGAGAATATACAATGCAACAATTGCTTAAGAAGAAAAGATCTTATTCAAACCTCAACCTAACCTAACGATATATATTGATATATATTATAATATAATATATATATATATATAATATAAGATATATACTTTATATATATAATATATATATATATATAATATATATATATATATATATATACTATAATAAATATAAATATATATATATATTATATATGGCAACTTCCTTTAAAAGGAGTTACAAATAAAAGTAAAACTTACCGAATATGCTGATGGTTTCCCCTAAACATGCCACTTGTGACCGTGTAACCTTAATCCAATAGGAGAAGAGAAAAAGTTCAAATGTGTTTTTATATCCATGTTAATTTTCTAATATGTTAAATGTTTTAATTTTTTTTGTTTAATTATTCCTTTAAGGGCTCGAGACCGGTAATGTGCTGGGACCAAGAGGGGAGAGTCGCGCTGAGTCTGAGTGTAAGAAGGTGGAAACGTGAGAACTAAAGTTGACCTAATAATTCCCCATAAAATAGCACACGAAGTAACAAATTAGCACGGCCAAACATATTACTCTCCTTTCCGAGTTCCTGCCATATTTTATTCAAGATTCCCGATATTATGGATTTTTCTCATTTCAAAAGCAGGGGAAATAGTTCTTTCTGTTCTTTTAAATTGTATGTAAATGAAAATATAATAATAAATATAATTCAAAAAAAAATTATTGTTTGTGTGGATAAATTAAGCATTAATCAAAAACAGTTAATAAATCTTCGAAATTTTTACTTCACCACAATTACAATGCTCTTCCAGGCTAACTCACCTCTTTCACAAGTGTTTAACAGCGGTAGAAAAGTTATAAATTAAGGAAATAATAAGTCAAGTTCCGTAACGAGTTCTCCCTTTTGACGAAATTTGCTGACAGAATATTCCGGCCGGAACCTTAACGAATAACCGTCGAAAAAAAATGTCAAATTCCGGCCGGTATTCCGGCCGGAATTAAGCCATATACTAAATAAATTAATAATAATATATA
>JABUQX010008554.1:50000-72500 GCA_015478945.1 Trachelipus rathkii
AAACCTAGGTGAAGAACTTACACTTTTTTACTATAAAATTTCATTTGCCACTTATTCTGCCCACCCAAGAGTTTATCAAGCATCCATTTTGAAACTCATTCAGTACGTCCTTCACGATTGCCTAACTGAGGTGCGCCAACATTGGCTATCAATCTGCAAACTTAGAAACTTCATTAGTCCTTTGTTTTAAACATTTTATATATGAGGGGAACAAATAGTGGCCCCAGCTGCTGAACCCTGTGGTCGGTCAGATGGGTACATAACTACTCTAATTGTCATTTAGTTGTACACACTGTTTTCTATTCCCATCCACTGAATGAATATTATATTATTATATAATATATAATACCACTCCACCAAGTTTATGACCACATTTTGAAATAACTTCTTCATCAGCCTGATGTGGGGAACCTTATCATAAATGCTTTCAGGTACTAGTAAGGTAATGATTATATATATATATAGCTAACTATAAAAATATATCTCTATATTATAATTATAATATATTATTGTTTGTATTAATTTTTATTATTAAAAAAGTTTTATTATAATTTATATTTAATAAATTTAATTAATATTTTGTTATTAGGAATAATTTCTATCGTATTGTTATTTTGTTATGTGTTGTTGATGTTATTGTGATTATTATAGATATATAATTAGATATTATAAATTTATAATATTATAATATATAAATTAGAATTATAAATTAGATATTGATAATTAATTATATTGAGTATCATTAAATAATATAATATTATAGAATGTGATATATTAGATATATTGGTATTATATGATATGTATTAAATTATGTATATTATGAATTATTAAAAAAAATACTTTGATATATATATATATACTAAATAATATATATTATGTAATATTGTAGTATATATAATATACTTAATATATTATATATATATTGAATAAATTTATATATATTTATATATATATATTATCATTTAGATAGCTAAATTGTCTCACGGGGATATTGGCATATGATAATCGAAGGGAAATGACTAGAAATGATATATAATTCACATCTGAAAGAACATCTAACTAATAATTATTATTAACTTTTTTGAGAGTGATTAAAATCTAATACTTGGATAGATAGATACATATTAAAACCCAGGTACAAATACATGTCAAACCAACTGCATAATGTCAGTAATAATATGTATTGTACTCTTATAAGTAACAACTCTCTGACTTCACATTGAAGTATATAATAATGAATTTTCAATTGTTAAAGATAAAGCATTCTCAAATAGTTATAATGGTCTTATTTAATATTATTGTATGAAAGTTTGTATCAAGTGATTATGGTGTCATCTAGTCGATTTGATTGCTGAATGATATAAAAAGATTATTTTAAGAACATGAATATCATGAAATAGCTTGTTATGTAGCTCAATTTCAGATAATGTACGGCGACTGAATGTAAAAGCAACCAAAATTCCATCAAACAAATCCCCTTAAAAGAAACAGGAAAACTTACGAACAAGTATATCTAACGAAAGATTAAATTTTATTTTAAAAACTGCAATGCAAAACACTTGTCGATAAAGAGGAAACAAACGACTACCTACGCGGCATTATTATGACGCCCCACATTACAAATCTACACACCGTAATTCAAAAAATTCAGCAATAGTCTAAAACTATATCATCTTAAAAACACACGTGTACAACGTTTCTTCCATGCTGTGTTCAAACTTAAAAGATAACCCTTTTCAGTTAATCACCAGTGCGCAATTACCACATTCGCATGTCCCAAGTCTGACTGTACGTCGACATCATATTTGTAATTACGATACGGGACTAAAGGTAGTTAAGATGTTAATCAGTGTTTTAGGGTTTATTTGGGTTTAATCAAACCAAGCACAGCTTTACATCACATTCCAGAGATACCATGAATTAAATACAACAGTTTATTCACTGAATTTAGTGAGACATAACAAGAGCTATGATCTGAGATGCTATAAGTATTATTTCAATGATCTTTAAACATTTGGTTGTTAGCAAGTGCATGCTCGATGTGTGAAAGCCCCCCAAAAAGTAGGCTCGAACTATTAGCTGAAAGCTTATTAGAAACATAAAACAAATACTTAATAGACAACAGACTATTTCAACGAAATATAGTGTTCAACGTATGTGTGGCCCTTTGTAGTTAAATATTTAATATAAATACCAAAATTTAAATCTAATTTGTAATTTTAATTTTTTAAATCTAGTGTTAAAATAATTCATTTCAATGTTATGAATCGAAGACTCGTGAATAGATCTCCTCCGGGAGGTTTACGATAAGAACGAAACAAAGGTCACTGGTCAGGATCTAAAGATTTAAGTATGAAAACTATTGCCTCTTACTTTCTTCTGCAAATTATTCAGCGTCTAAGCCACTTAACTGCATTGAAGGAAAAATAATATTATGTTTGTTTATCATAACTTAAATAGAATTTAACACGGGAATTAAGACGAAGTAAAAAGTAAAAACTCAATAATAATAAAATAATAATAATAATAATAATAATGAATATATAATAATGAATAATCAAAAAATCAAACAAATCAAAAATACTTGATTCTCCACAAAAAATAATTACGAGGTAAATCCGATGCTGGGTGTCTGAAACTCTCATAATAAGGTAAGTACAATGAGCTTATTATGTGGGAGAAAATGGCTACTATGGGGACGTTTTCGTCCATTGAGCCCAATAAATAATAAATAATTAAGTAATCAATAATAATATTATAATAATAATGTACATAATGATCACCAAATATATAATAATAAGAATAATAATTATATAACACGTAATAATACTATAATTTCAATAAATAAAACTAATAAGTGAGAATATACACTAATAATAATAATACATAATAATTAATAATAACAAAATGGATAGCCAGACAATTCTTATACAAAACTAATTAGATGTGAAATAATAACAAAGTTTAACAACGAAGCATAATATACCTATAGCCCAGTAACCGTAGATCTGAGATGCCAGAGTAAAAATATTAACAATGACTAGATAAAAAAATCAATAATAATAATAATAATAATAATAATAAGTAATAAATAATAGTAATAATAATAATAATAATAATAATAATAAAATATGAATAATAATAACCCTACATGAGACATATGACTTTAGTAATGATTAAATAACTAATTCAATAATATCCTCCATAAATTATGAGTATAACTGAATAAATGACCCAATACACTAATGAACTACAAATATCACACTACTCAATAAAAAATACTACGGAGATCAAGGTCATTTTTTCATACCAATTATATAATAAGTGAGATAACTCCTCCATATTACACAGAACCAATAATAATACTAACGAATAATTAGGAATAAACATATATACCGAACTGAACAGTATTGAAATGATGATAAACCACTTCACATTATAGACGTGATTATTATATTTTAAATCACTCGAGTATACAAAATACGATTCTATTGAATATGAGTTTATGACCCAATAAACCATGAGCACCCTAATACCCATAAATAATAATAATTAATAATGAATAGTATAAATAATATTAATAATGAATTATTTATAACTTATTTTATTATTAGATTATTTAATATTATAAATATTAAAAATAATTGTATAATTAAATAAATAATAATAATCACCATTCATAAATATAATATATAAAATAATTATATATGTACAGTTATTTCCATCGATGATATAATAGCATATAACAAATACATTTACATAATAATTAAGTATATAGATTTGTTTTGGGTTAACTGACAAGTACCCATTAATTGGGAAATAATAAAATATTAACCAATAATAATTAATTATATCAATTAATACTAATAATAGTAATAATAATAATAAAAATAATAAAATAATAATATAATAAATATAATTCCAATAATAATAATAATAATGAACAATGAATAATAATAAAATGTAATATTCCCTGCACTCTTATGAGAGCATCAAAATCACATGAAAATCAATTACATAATAATCCTAATGAAGAAAAATAAAACGAAAAATCGTGTTAAAAATCGAAATAAGTCAACGTGACAATACTGACCCGAAATACGCTACTTGAGTTATACGAGAAATATACTGAGATAATAATAATAACAATATACACTTCAATAATTAATTAATAATAATAATAAAATAATAATATAATAATAAAATAATAATAATTAATAATAATAATAATAATAAATATAATAATAATTAATAATAATATAATAAATAATAAATATAATAATAATAAATATATAAATAATGAATAATAATATAAATAATTAATAATAATATAATAATATATATAAATATAAAATTAATAATAATAATAATAGATAATAATAATAATAAGATAATAATAATAATAATAAAAGATATTGATAAATAATAATATTAAAAATAATAATAAATATCTATCAATAATTATATAATTAATAATAATAATAATAATAATAATAATAAATATAAATAATATAGTAATAAAATAATATAATAATAAAGCAATAATTAAAAATAATAAAATATTCATTAAATCTATCTTTGTAAATAGACAATAAATACTTCAAAACAGAGAAAAAAGTACGATAAATTAGAACAACTTAAACAATATATAAAAATTATAAAATAAATATAATAAATTAAATAATAATTAAAATTATATAAATAATTAATAAATAATAAACTAAATTAGTTAAAAATTATATTTTCAAAGATGTATTATAAAAAATTATATAAAACCAATAATAATAAAAAAAATATAAATAATAACATAATATAATATTAATATTAATCAATTAAATAATAATAATAATCAATAAATAAATCCCCAACACTATAATAGTTACAAAAACAGAATCAGTATATATAATATGAAAAAATAAAAACCATTATTACATAAAACATGAAAGTGCCAAAGATAATGAATAATAATAAAATTAATTTTTATATAATAGTAACTATTAAAATACATATAAAATTAAATATATTAATTAAATAATTATTAATAAACATATAAATAAAAAAAATAAATAATAACTAATAATTAACTAATAATAATAATAATAGATGGTTATATTATATTTATATAATCATAATATCAATACCTAACCTCATCATCATGACTTTTAAAATTTTCAATAAGAGAATAAATATTAGATGAGACTAAAAGAATATAAATTTTAATAATTGGTGAGACTTCTACTTAAATAGGAATCGTCTCAATTCGGAGCCGTTTTCAATTAGATGACCTATAATAGAGAGTATATCATAGGTAGGAATTTGCCATCTAAGTTAGTATTTATTAATAGATATAATAAGTGAAAGCTTTCTATATATTTAACTACGAAACGAACTATATAAACCCTACTATATTCAAACCATTCGCTGACGTAGAGTTATTCGCAATTATATTTCCTACAATTCTATGACCCCTTATATGAGCATTCGCCTCTTCATCCGAGCGATTTCAGTTAGGGTGAATTCCCTCTGCTTTGTCTAATATAATAAGGTAACTATGGTGAAATTTGTTCTACGGAGATGTTTGTTCTTATAAGTTTGCGTTTTGTACAAAGTATGTTAGTCAAAAGATCATTGGCAGTTCCATTTGTGAATTTGAAGATGTGACTAAACATCTTTCCTTCACTGGTAGATATAATTTTCTGTAAGGGTAGTAAAGAACATACTTATATTAATTAATAGTGGGAAGTCTGTGTGTTCACAGTATTTCGGGCCCTGATGATTACACGAATTATTTGCTTTTGCATTTAACGATTAGAGGTTGTAGCAGGTATTCACTTGCACCACCCCATACTGAAAGACAGTAGAGTTAGGTGCAGATAAACAAGACTTATAGTCAAAGGTTTTTTAAAAATATATTATTGGAGAACAAAATATTCACTTATCTTTAACGGATGCATAAGTTAAGCATAAGACCAATGTTGCTAATGAAGTAACTAACTATATTTATGTTAGTCTTTGAAATAAGAAAGCTTTAATGTCATCAAGGATTATACACCTAGTATATACATTGTGATCAGAGACGGAAATAAGTGCCGATTTTATATAATTAAATATAGATTTTATATTAATTTATTGCTCTTACTATTTAGTATGAACAAGGGTTACTTTTGATTTGTGCTACTAGGTATAATTTTTGTTTTATTGATAGATTAGAGAAGAGATGAAGT
Organism: Trachelipus rathkii; assembly: GCA_015478945.1. NCBI lineage: Eukaryota > Metazoa > Arthropoda > Malacostraca > Isopoda > Trachelipodidae > Trachelipus > Trachelipus rathkii. The sequence goes on from JABUQX010008554.1 coordinate 56,225, forward strand.
CTAGTTTTTGGGCCTCTACACCATCAAGAAATGTTAATTTTAACTTCATTCATCTATAGCGTAAACCGATGAAAATATGTTTATAATAAATATTTATATTACGGTTATACTTCTGTTATTTAATTATAAATATGTCTATAAAGTTTAGTTCTAGTCAGTACAATATTGAGTAGAGTGTATTGAACTGTGAGATCATTAATATTTGACAGTCATTGGTATAGTATTTAAAGATGAGCCTATAAAGGTGCATAATACTCCCAGTATAAGTAGACATCTGAGAGGACACCGTTGTGAGAAAAAGCCCGAATGAAGAAGAGTCAATGTAGAGACTAGTGGAATGAATGTCCCATTTAATCATGTACAATGCGATAGAGATAATGTGTCAAATCCAAGGTCGTATTGATAAGTAAGACTGAAAACCATTAAACTTAATGGGTTGCTGTAGAGTGGACCATTGAGGTATGCCCTATGATCCAAAAGTTCTTCGTGAACATATACTGAGACATTGTAAGAGTGAGGTGTTAATGTGTGATTGTAGGAAAGTACTAAAGAACAATTTCAGAATTTTAGGCTTATCGAGAAATCTAGAAGTAATAGTACACCTGTTTGTTTATTCTACAAATTTTATGTTGCTTTATTTAATAGTGTTTTTCAAGCTCACGAAAGGAATACTGCGAGAATAACATGTCTCTTCTGTGTTGCACCGGTTTTTGTGTGATATATACCCTAGTAAGTGAATTATGGTATAGATTTAAAACGGACGGGAAATCATAGCATTATATGTAATTTGTAAATTGTAGCATAATAGTGATCGTATGTTTAATGAAGATATATTACCTATTTAACAGCAAGACTTTAAATGTTTTAGGATTCCTCATAACACTCGGAACGAGATTTTATATCGGATATATGAAAAATAAAAAATGCGAGGTGTGTCAAGCAATCTCTATTTAATAAAACGTGAACTTTTAAGAGTAACTTTTTGTTCTGAAAATTAATTAATATCACACTCAAAAATTTGCAGATAGTAATGTAAATTATCACTATCTGAGTGAATAATAAACAAATGAGCGGCTTATAAATTATCCTCCGTAAGAAAATTAGCTATTCTAAAAGTTATTAAGTAAATACAAGTGTTAGTGTACTATCCATGAATTCTGGTGAGTTCCACCACCACCGTACTGAATGAAGGGGCGCAGCTAGCCTCCTCCTATATCGTTATAGAGCTTCTCACAACATCATTATATATACTACACCTCAAATCTAGAATAATTAGTATATGTCTATATCATAAAACGTCGCTCTGAAAGTAATTTTCTGCCTCTATTTTCGTCCTATAATTTTGGACCTTGCCTGATTTAAAGAAGAACGTTCTTGTATTTAATGAATAGTCGGCAAATAAAATCGCCGAGTAAACTTATTATTTTTGATATTATAGAAAAAACTAATTAATTAAATAAATTAAGTAAATAATAAAAAATATTATTCATTAATACTTATCATATAAGCAATGATGTAATTTAATAATTAATCAATATTACTTTAATTATAATGTATATTAAATAATTATAAATTAATATATAATTATAGTATATTATATAATAATTAATAATTATATTTAATAATAAATAATATAATAATAAAATATATATTATTAATTAATAATTAATAATATAATAATAATAATATAAATAAAGTTAAATGCAATGTAAATCAAAATAATAATAATAATTATTTATTAATTACTAATTTAATAATATATTATTATTAATATTAATTTAATTGTATTATATATAAATTTTTATATAATTAATTATATATAATTATAATTATAATATTAAACGTAATAAGTGAGATAATAATGATAAACCGTAATTGAATAAATATCACACTCCCAAGTATGCCGGCCTCAGGAACTCTCTGCATATAGCCTGGTGGTCCCATAATCACAAACCTAAATAAATATTATTCAACAGACACAAGCTAAGTGTTGTTCTCCTGACACTGGTATTTCTTTATTTGTTAATATATTATATCTGAATTGAATAAATGATAAATAAACTCTTATACGATTTGATGAATGTACGTGTTTCTTAAATATACTTATATCTAAAATAAGGGATTCAACTTTTATATGAGTTTCTTATCAAAAAAAGTTAAAAATAATGTTGTTTTTACTATATGATACTAACATTAAATTTTATGTAAAATTTGTATAATTTCAATTTATAAATAATTTATGTAACTATTTACAATAGTCCAAGTCCGAAGTTGGAACGAAATTTTAAAGTACTTATTATGTATTATGCTCAGAAGAAATAAATAAAATATCGCTTCAAAATATCGTCTAGTTCAGCGACAAACTTAGAAGATGAAGTGTTTGAGTATAAATGTTATATATAATATATATATCATTATACATTTATCTAGTGAGAGCAATTTGTAAATATTGGCTGAAAGATGGGTGGAGACATATTATTATTAATATACTGATAATTTAGCTAAGCAATTTATAGATCCGTGTACAATATTTAAGATTTACCTTATTTAAATTTTTAATATATTAAATTCATTATATATTATTCACGTCCACACATCACAAGCGACAAATATATATATTATATATATATAAGTTAATATATATATACTATATATATATAATATATAGTTAAATATATTAATATTAAATATTACATATTTTATTTAATTTAATATAATAAACATAATTTGAAATTATTTATTCATTATTAATATGATATTTACATATTTTCATATAATAAACTAATACATTTGGCATTAAGTTTTAAAAGATTTATTTATGTTGAAATAATAAGTGACCTCTTGAAGTTACTTATAATTAATAATAACATATGCCTACACCAAAAAATAATAAATATAATAACTAAAAGTGATTAGTTCAACCACCTAATAATTATATAAAATGAGACCAATCGACTTCAATTAATTAACACATAAATGTTATAAAAACCCACCTAAGAGAGAAATTTGAGTGATATAGTGTTCTATACATAAACATTGTTCGTAGAGTTTAAAACAATCAGTCGTCCCGTCATCAATTTACGATATGACTATGAGCAGACACTTCGGACCCACCACCAAAATGGCTCGAAAATAATATCGATTAAAGCCGTAAGACAAAGATGATCTTATGTGAGTAGAAATATTATCTTTCATCTCCAAATTTGCGCTAATCTTTAACAAAATGCAACAAAAATTTTTAATAATTATATTCATAAATAAATAATAAAAATTTATATTGCAATGATAGTATAATATACTAAGCTATTTATCAATCACGTAAAGTAAAGTCAGGGACTTGCATAGATACTAGTGCCCATCTATTATCATACCCTATAAATATCCTTATTATTCTAGTAGATAAATTAATTTTTATTTTATTATAGTAAGATAGTAATTTTACCAACTTATATCTATTAACCAGTGTATAAATTGAGAGAAGTACCTAGATAGATTTCCCTCTTGCGAGACGATGAGATTTATCTAAAGCCCTGATTCCAATATCATTACTACAGTATAATGGATAGCCCGTAAATATTCCGACACCGAGTCATTTATTTTCCTTTAACCTACTCCGACTGACCTATAGAGGGTTGAAAATTGGAATATGGTTTCCTTTGCAATATATATATAGTATATAATATATATATTATATATAATATATTATATAAGTTACATATAATACTATATAATATATAAAGAGGTGAACATGCATGAATTATGTAAGGCATACTTAACAGAATTTTTAGTTTTCAAGTGTTTTACAAAATAACATAAAGTTTTAAAATAAAAAATAATTTAATATATAAGTTGTAGACATTAAAGCTAACAGTGGCATGACCTGTCAATATTATAAGTGAGCACAATATATAAAAAAATAGAAAAATAATCAAATATACAGATTAATTTATGTTTTTATAATTTTCATGGGGAAAAGAGACTATATCTGAGTTTAATATATTTTAATTTATTTTATTATAGTGTTATTAAAGTTCTGTTTAATAACCGCTAATTAATTAATGAAATAATACTCCACCAATCGAGAACCAAATTTCACCCATCCCTGTCTTTTTCCAAATCATGGTGCTTACACAAGGAATATTAGTTATACATTATAAAACCATCGATATAAATAGAGTGATATTTCTTCTCTATTATATATGTAGTACTTAAATTATAGAGCATTTTAATGAAGTACTCCTAAGAGCGGGGCAAAATATATCAAGAAGAAACTCTTGATGGTCTTATTCAATATTCTCTAAAATTCTGTGTCCTATTGTGGCATTTCTCTATTGTCAAACCTAGCACTTACTGTGCTGTTTGTCATGTTGAAAAACCACCGCGACTCCAAGTAAGAAAGGCCCTCCAGGGTCTCCAGCATGGTAAGAATCTGAGAAATCCCTCAAATTGAGAATGAGAGCCACTTTTACTGTTACTGTATATATATAAACCGAAGCATAAATAAAGAACATACTCATATAAAACGCCTTGCAATGCCTCATTCACAAACTACTAGGTATCCAGAAATACAATTCCTAGTCTGCTACAGCACTCTAGAGTACATTTGTGCTACCTCCACCATCATACCATGAACCTATCAAAAATCATTATCTCGTATAAATATCAATTATGCAAATTCATAACAATATGTTTCTACTATAGATCAATCAAATACAACCAAAAATGTGCACACCCATCCCATAGTACTAGCCAGAGCAATTCTCTAGGTTTTGGGCAGCGTAACTATGTCAACACCCACCAAACATTTATAACACACAAGAAATTGAACATCCGGTGTTGCCCAATCAAAGAAACCCCCTCGGTAACTAAGAGGTATCGATCTTTTCCTATAAGGTAGTTATAAATGAGTTATAATACGGCTAGTGACATTCTGAGAATAACCTAATAATTAAATATTAAAAGATACCCTAACAATATAACCTATAACGATAAAATAATAAAGTATATAGCTAAATAAAAGTTGCTCAACAAATATAAGTGCCAAATTTAAACTAATAAATAAATCAGATGCTAATCTATGGGCAATGCTATAAGTAGTGAATGCTTAAAATGATCACTTCTTCTATAACTACTAATAAAAATCCACGTTAGATGAGAGGCTATTATGTCAGCTTTTTTAAGTGTCAAAAAGCCAAAAATGGGTAAAATTTATATATTTTTTTTTAGGTTTTCTGATATTGCCCCCCCCATATTATTTTATATATCCTTTTTTTTAAATGATGTTATGTTATTTAATTATATAATATTTATTCTAATATTTAACTTTACTAATTAAGGTTCTATATTAATAGGAAGACCAGATATTACTTTTTACCATATATTTAATAACTTCAATTATAAATGTAAATGAATGTTATAGTTTTAAGTTATTATCTTTTTACTTAAACACAAAAATTAACACATACAATTACTCTATATATATAACCGAGCGTTAAATGCTTAAACACATAAATAGTAATATTTTATTCAAAGATAACAAAATAATCAAAAAGACGAGTAGTAATTCGTATATATATATGCTCTAATTAATTATGCCCGACGAATAGATTCCTTTTGACCAATTATTTTATATACAAGAGTCATATTCACTATATCGATTACCTACTTATTTCTGCGCAATGTTTATATATCAAATTCGCATTATTATTTTTTCTTACTCATAATTTATTATAATAAGAACTAATACAGAAAATATAATATGGAGATCACGTACTAAAGTTCGACTCTACTTTCCATGGGAACCTCAGCTTATGGCAAAGGGGGATTAGCACCACATTTTAATTTTATGCGATTAACAGCAACCTCAGGGTTTAATGGTGTGTTTTTCTCTGCTTAATCTGCTTTATTTATCAGACAAATATGTGATTTGACTACTAGTCACCGCTCATAACCGCACACACTCACAAATATATAAAATAATAGTATATATATATATATATATATATATAGATATATAATATATATATATATATATAATATTAATTATTAATATATATATATTATATTAATTAATATATATATAAATATATATATATAATATAGTAATATTATATAATTATAAATTTATAAATATTATATTATATATATTATATATAATATATAAATATATTTATTTATATATTATATATGTATTATTTTTAAAGTTGCTAAATATTATATAATAAATATATTATAGTATACTATATAATAATATATATATATATTAAAAAATGTATTCAACATAAATATATTAATTTTTGTGCGTAAAAATGAAAATTATAATCTAATATTTGTAAATATATTATATATATATAAATATAATCAGTTTATTCTAAAAGTATTTCCACACAACTGCGGATTTGTGTCAGTTGCAAATCAGAAATGTCCAAAAAGTTTCAGTCCGCCAGGCTGTTCAAGCAATTGCAACGTTCCAGGTTGTGCAATTAATTGAAATCCCTAGCGGAACTCCCTGTTTATACTCCAATATCCTCTTCTTCGAGTGATCCTATCATGCCTCAGTCTATTATTTTCATCGATAATAATGCCCTTTGCTATTAATAGCTCCTTTACTCCATCTACCCTACCTCCAATTAGGTTTGCACTCAACCTATTGCCTATCACTTCGGACATAAAACTCTTCTTTGCTAACTTTCATCATTCACTCAGAGCACGCGTCTATACCATCTCAGTACCCCTTGATTTGCTCTTTCCAAAAGACATCTCTTCTAGATAAAACATTTCACTTAGCTTTACATTTCTAATCCTATCTCTTTACTCTACAAACATCTCGTAAGCCTTTCATTTCCAACACCTCAATCCTTTTCTTCATCCTTATTATTTCATGCCCACGTTCACATCCATAGAGAACAGTTGTAACAAATATATATACTTTCAAACAATTCCATTTTTACTTTCCTAGATAAATTTACCTTTTTCCATATTTCTCCACGACTACTTCACACTCTTTCACCCTTCGCAACCTTATAGTTACTTTATTTTTTCATCCTTCTGAAAGCCCCAATATATGTCCCTAAGTGCCTGAACTGTAGTTTCCGTTAAGCTTTTCCCATTCACCTTCATGATATCCAACCCAGATTGTGAATCGTCTCTTCTGGGTTTTATAGGACAAAATTTTTTTATTCCTTTTCGTAGGTATACTTGTTCAAACTCTAACACTACTAAATCACCCAATTTATCTTTTGAATCAGCCATCAACACAATATCGTCAGCAAATATTAGAACATTGATATCCCAATTATCCTCATGTAGAAGCATATCAGCTATTTTCCCAATTCTATCCATATCTTTAACTATATTATAAAGATAATAGGCAATCACGGAGACATCACACACCCCTGTCTCCTCAGACAACTTGCCTTCTTTCCTCTTGATCCCATAAGGCAATGATCTACGTCTTTCTATAAAACGCTTTAATCGCATTTAATAACAAGTCATTAACTCCATACTCTTCCAATACTATCCGCAACTTCCATTTTTGAACTCTGTCATATGCCTTTTCTAAATCAAGAATGTGCACAAAAACATCTTGTTTCTTTTTTTTTTTTTTTTTTTTTTTTTTGCCAGTATTTTCAAGGTAAATACCTATTCAACACAATCTAAAACCACGTTGTTCTTCTCCCATCTTTTTATCGGTTATACTCCATATACTTTACCTCATACATTCAGTAAGCTTAATACTCTGTAACTTGAGCACTCATTTTTGTCACCCTTATCCTTGTAAATTGGAAAAAGACAGGGGTTTCGTAAGTCTTGCGAACCTCCCACCTATCCCAGCAAATCTCATTAACCACTCGAAAGGCACAATTACCACCTATTTTTAGCATTTTAACTTGCATGGAACCCAAAAACGAAGACTTTCTTCTTTTTCTCTTCAAAGCATTCACGATTTCATTCTTTTGTAATATGTCCCACATTTTCACTCCTAAGTTCTTCCTCTCTAATATTCTCCACTATTCTAAGTTCTTCCTCCTCTTCCACCATTTAGTAATTCTTTAAAATATTCTTTCCATCTTTCCTCGACCTCAGTATGATCCTTAACTACATTTCCATACAAAGTCTTTAAACTAGTCATAATGTCTTCCCTCAAAATTCAAACCTTGCTTACCTCCTTCCTAAATAAATATATATATATATATATATATAATATATATATTATATTATATATATATATATATATATTATATTATATATATATATATATTATATATATATATATAATTACTATATTTAATGTATCTATATATTATATATATATGAATATATATATTATATATATATATATTATATATATATATATATTATTAATATATATCTCTAAATAATATTATATTATATATTTATATATAAATATATATATATATTAAGTGATGTACCGGAATCGGGGCTCTGCCATTTTTAGCAGATTCGGAGTAGTGGTCAAATTTAGCAACGAGTCTCAGAGTTAAGATAAAAATTTGAGGAACTCATTAACAACTTACTTTTCCATTATTATTTTTAATTAATGTTTTATGTATTAACAAGTTTCATGAGTTTTCGGCTAAGACTCCACATAATAATAATACATAATAATCATCTAATATAATATATATAATAATATAATATCATAAATAATATTATAATAATATGAATTAATTAATAAGAATTAATATTAATTATATATAATAATAATATTAATAATAATAATATTTAATCATAAATTCTGGTTGCCAGACACTTCTGTACTGAGTTACCAGTACATATATAAGTGATATATTATATAATTATACTATATATTTATTCGATATTATATTATGATAATATATTTTAGGGTTTGGTATTATTATCTATATTTATATATATAGTATTATATATATATGATATAACTATATATGATCTATAATTATACTAAATGGGTTTTGATTAATGAGAATTTCGTTATTTATCTAATCGAAAGGCCATACTTGCTAACATAACTCCCAGCCACTATCAGTGAGTGATATATAGTGAGTCATAATTATTAGTATACTATATATTATTATATATACATATATATATATCATTATTATATATCATATATATATATATTATAATTATATATATATATATATATATAATATTATATATATCAATTATGACCAGTTGCAGAGTGATGTCCGTGGTTTAAAAGTTTGCTAATTTGTGAACCAATTAAAGTTCGAAACATAACGCGACGAATATACCAAAATCCCACACTCAATTCCCAAAACAACAAAACAACACACACACACCCGCAACAAATTTTAGCAAGACAAGCCATAACCACTCACCCAATTAAATAGAAAAAATAATCAATACTTAAGAAAATAAAAGCAACCACGATAAAATTAATATAACCCAACAGATATCTACAACCCCGCATAATAGGCATCAAGAGCTCAAGGTCGCCCGCAGCATGGCCAGATGCTACTACTCTGTGAGAGTGGCCAACATTAAACGATTTAGGAAATACCCCACTGCTCATTTAGCAAACTCAACATATACAAACAGTTATTGATCACATTTTAAAACGTGTTGTCCTTCTCTGGAAGGCACAGATTACTCAATCCCAAATTGTTAACCCAGGAAAAGACCCGCTGTTCAGACCCCTGCCAAACACTCATTCGGCCCCAATTTCACAGCTACTCGACTTGGCACACTTAACTCCTCAGGATAAATTTCTCATTGCTGAACAATAAAATACACATCCCCAGCATTAAGTTTTTCACATGATTCAACAAACCCATTCAACCCAATAGCTCTCACTAAACATCTATGACAACCAATAATGCCGGGCTTAAAATCTTAAGGCCCCACATAACAATTATCATAGCTATTCGGATATAACAAGGCTTCGACACTGTCGCCATGAACATCTATACACAAATAATTAAATCAAACAATTTCCACTAACTTTTGCAAAATGTTATTCAAACATTCCTATAGGGAGGACCGTCTCAATACAGATTAACACACAGAAATCACCACTACAGTAAGAATTTAAACGATGTATCCCAAGAAGCAATCCTCTCTCCTACACTTTTCACCTATCACAGCAGATCTACCACACACTGCACAAATAGGACCACACACATAACTACCGTACCGACTCGCAATTTGACATTACATAGCTACACACACCCGAATCTAACACTAGGCGTCCGTCTAGCGCTAACGGCGCACACCTCTTCACCAGCGATAACTATAACCAGACTTGCCACCCGGCCGTTACCGGACAAAATGGCATACTACAGCCACTCACCAAACAAATCCACGATTACACTAATCACAACAACACCGATCAACTAGTTCGTACGCACCCCCCACAATCTCCTAACATAACCAATTAGATGCAGCTGTGGATGCGGAATACGGATGCCGGAGTATCACTAGAAACACAAGCATTTATCTTTCCCAAAACACAAAGAAAACATAACAACATCAGCAAACAGGAAATTAAACATCCTAAGAACCATAGCCGGCACTGACATCAAAAATAACAAACAGATATATCATCATATACAAACAATTCATCCGCCCATCACTGAACTACGCTTCACCAATATGGCATCCGTTATTAACCAAGGAAAACATGAAAAACTCCAAACAACCCAAAACAAGGCACTCAAAATTAATTATAACAGGATATACACTAACAACACTTACACGATGAAACAAAGATACTACCTAACACCTAGAAATTATAGGCACCCAATTTTACGCTAAGACACATTCACCACATCACCCCTGTTACACTGCACTGTCTAACCCCACTAAAAATCACAGACTAAAACCTCCCTCCTCCTTCCCCAGCCATATTATACAAACAAATCCTAAGTAATATCCAACCCTCACAAAACAACACCTCATTTTCAAAACAAATACACTCTCACCTAACAGAACAATATGTAAGAAATAGACAACCAAATAATATACTAAATGATCACCCACCAGAAATAGCATCTGAATTTAACTCCCTTCCTATAACCATCCAGTCATCTTTAGCCAAATTGAGATGCGGCCACCACCCAAACTTACAATACTGCAGAAAGAGATTCAACGTCAGCCAAATTACACAAATATCTGAACAAGGTGCAACCATGCCCCGGAAACTGTGTATCATTTCTTCTTAGACTGTCCCTCTAACCATCATCCCAGAACAACCTGGGAAATTACAACCCTAAGCGATCTGTGGATGAGGCCGGCAGCGGCGAAGGGTATATTAGTGAGGTTGGTCAGGGGGCGAGAAGGTAGGTAGGTAGGTGTGTGTATATATATATATACTTCTATGTAGCATATAAAAATAGAAAGATAACAGTCTGTAACTTGACTAAGCACTACAATAATGATATCTTCTAACATAATATATATATATATATATATATATATATATATATATATATATATATATATAGAGATGTACCGATAGTATCGGTATCGGCAGTATCGGCCATTTTTTGGTATCGGTTAATATGGCCAATACTTGGCCGATCCTTCTTACTTTTGGGTGAAGAATTATGAGAAACTTTTAGATTCAATAATAATAAATCTACTTTCTGATATATAAAGGTTCTAATAAAGGAATTCCGTAAGCTAGCTGAAACCCCACAAGATGGCACCTCCGACGGTGAACCACTTCTAGAATGCATTTTTAAATAGCATAACCGAGGGGCTTGCTCGCGTAAAAAAAAATAAGATTCGCAGAAGTGGAAGCCGCCTTATCAGCAAATCCCTGGCAACAGTACTGATAGTGACGATGGTGGCTTTTCAGCAAATAAACACTGAAGATGAAGAGGATTTGGATATGCTAGACTTTGATAAGTTCATGGCGGCGAAATTGCATTGACAACTCATTCACCATCAAAGGAATCACACCTAGGACCTCATCGAAAAAAACTGAAGAGACAGTCATCAAAGGAGCAAAGATAATTAAAATTTGCAATCTGTGAAGAGGAGATGAGGTTCTACAAGAGAATACTTTCATGTGGTGGCATGAAAATGGGCCAAGGTTTCCATTATTATGGTGCTTGCAAGAAAATATTTATCAGCCCCTCCCTCATCTCAGTCGAGAGAGAGCGTATTTTTAGTGTAGGTGGGAATGAAACATAAAAAGGAACAGGCTCTCACCAGATACTAGTGAAAAGTAAAATAATTTCTTTAAAATTTTGCAAATTTTGAAATTGAGTATTGAATGATATCTATCTTTATCTTAAAGGAGTATTAAATTAGTATATTATTATTATGTCATGTTTGAATAATAGCTTTTTTTTTATTTTGTCTTTTCAGTTGATTAATTAAGGTCTCTTCTTTCATTATTTTTATTGTTTATATTGTAGCTAGTTAAAGAATCTTCTTGTAAATTGTAATCATGTTGAGAAAACAGAAAGCTAGTAGCTAAACCCTTCCTAATACTTACTGGAAGAATAAATGGAATATTTTGAATAAACACAAATATAAAAAATATTATTATATTATTTGCATTTATTATTCCTTAAAAGATACTATTTTAATTTATAAAATAAATATACTTAGGGACAACCAAATATGAAATAAATGTATTGGTTGTACAGGGAATGCAATCCTGAGTTGCCTAAGCAGTACACAAATGTTCTATCCTATTACTGCGTATTTATTATATTAATTAAAGTATCAGTATCGGCACCTTAAACAACAGAGTATTGGTATCGGCCTCTTTTCTGGTATCGGTACATCTCTTTATATATATATATATATATATATATATATATATATATGTGTAAAATAACTATATTTATATATATATATATATATATATATATATATATATATATATATATATATATATATATATATATATATATATATATATATATATATATATATATATATATGTGTAGGTAGAATACCCTTGGCATGTATAATATTTTTATTAACTAATACATTTATATAATTTTTCTTTTCACAATATTAAAATTTCTTTAAAACAACTTTAATTTATTTACAAAATATACACAAGATAATTTAGCTTTCGCCTTACATCATTATCGTAAGGCCTCCTCAGAATCTAAACAAAGGAATATTTTAATGAATATAAAAAAAAATTATTTTTAAAAATTGGTTGGTTATTTCTTAACTATCCTTCTTCTTGATGTTTCCCAAAATGTTCGAAGTAAGTAATATGGAATTTTGAATATCATCCAGTTTTATGTCTCCAGGAATCCTGTTGAAGTTCTTTGAATTATAGATGATTACTGACTCTAATATTTTTCTTTTCTTAGTATGATTACAAAATAAAATGGGAGCCGCTTCTTTTATATTGATTTTATGGTTATGTTCGGACCGATGAGTGGTTAAAGCAGAATTAGTGGAGTCATTAATTAAATCTGATTTATGCTGATAAATTCTTCTATGATAGTCATTAGTTTCACCTATGTAGACATCTTGGCAGTCATGACAGGGAATCTTGTAAATGCAATGGGTATTATGTAATTTGGATTTTGGAGGCTTAAAAAACTTTTTAAGGGGAATTATATTGTTTTTGGAGAAGCAAATGTTTTTTGGGAGGTGTTGTTTAATTTTGAAATCTAAGTTATACGGAATAGGAAGATATGATAAATTTGTTTTTGTACGGGGAGGGTTACTATTATAATATTTTGATTTAGCTTTGTGATAAGCTGAATTTATTACATAAGGAGGGTATTTTAATTTTGAAAATGTAGAAAAAAGATATTTTGTTTCTGTAGAAAGATTAATAGGTGAACAGATATTAAAAGCACGAAGATAGAGAGATGTGAGAGTGGCTAGTTTAGTGTTAAAAGTATGAGAAGAAAACCAATGAATGTAAGAAGAAGAAGCTGTAGGTTTTCTGTAAACAGAGAATAAAAGATGTTTAGAGTCTTTCCAGGAAATTAAAGTGTCCAGAAACGGTAAAGAAGAATTTTGAGGTAACTCATGTGTAAAAGAAATGGAAGGGTGAATGTTATTTATAAGATGTAGAATGTTGTTAATGTTGGTGTTGTTAGGGACAGAACAGAAAATGTCATCTACATAGCGTAGCCATGTAGAATTAGAAAGAAGAGGATGGTGGATTATGTAGTTGTGTTCAATAAGCTCCATAAAGATGTTACTAAGGATAGGAGAGAGAGGAGAACCCATAGCGAGGCCCGAAATTTGTTTAAAGAAAAGGTTATCAAAGTTGAAATAGCTGTGATCAAGAGTAAGAAGAATAAGTTTTTTTTATAAAAGAAAAGGGATATTGATGTTATGTTCTAGTAAATGTTTTTTTAAAAGATCAGGAGTAAAATGAAGTGTAACAGAAGTAAAAAGAGAAGTAACATCGAAGCTAAGAAAAGAATGAGTAGAAGAATTTAAAGATTGGATGCGTTTGATGAAATCAGTAGTGTTAGAAAGACGAGAGTTAGAAATTGTTCATATATATACCGGTATATATATATATATATATATATATATATATATATATATATATACATATATATATATATATATATATATATATATATATATATATATATATATATATATATATATATATATATATTTTTTATATATACTATATATATATATATATATATATATATACACATTATATATATATATATACACAATATTATATATATATATACACAATATTATATATATATACACAATATTATATATATATACACAATATTTTATATATATAAAAAAAAGGAATAAAATAAAAATATATATATATATATATATATATATATATATATATATATATATATATATATATATATATATATATATATATATATATATATATATATATTTCATTTTCGAATATTAAAAAGACAAAAAAAATCGTTATTAATTTATTTTACGTTATTTAATTTTGTTTATGAGTTTATGCATTATTTTTAGCCTTTCTAAACGCTCCTTTGAGAAGTGAATCTTCTACAATGACACTGTTAACCTCTGAAGAAGTTAAAAATTTACTGCATAATGCTGTAACCAGTCAAGATGACTTGGAAACAATTTACCCTACAAATGAAGAGTCTTCACCTTCACAATCTACGAACGAAATTTTCACCTTCACAATCTACGAACGAAGAATCTTCACCTTCACAATCTGATAAAGAAGAATTTGGGAATTCAAGTTTATTTCCATTCATAGTTAGAAGATCATCTGGATGTAAAGATGAGGTAAACTATTATGCTAGAGAGAGTGCAACGTAGAGCAGCAAGGATGATTTCTGGGTTTGAGGGTAAGAGCTATGAGGAGAGGCTGAGGGAGTTAGGAATGTTTTCTGTAGAAAAGCGATTTTTCAGAGGGGACATGAAACAAGTCTACAAAATATTTACATCTATTGATAATACAGAGACCAATGAATTCTTAATAGTAGAGCACGGAAGGGAAACCAGGGGGCTTAGTAAGAAAAAAAAAAGAAAGCATTCTTTCAGTAACAGGGTTGTTAAATTTTGGAATGGTTTGCCACAGGAGGTTATTGAGTGTGACTTGATTGCAACATTTAAGAAAGGATTGAATAGCTATATGGATGCTTTGGGTATCATATAGTATATTTTGACCTAGTCAAATAGGTTGGTGTTTAGTTACAGTAGTTATTAAGGTTAAACTGAATGTTACTTTAAAGTTATTAAAGCTTGAAGTGTAGTTGGCATGAACTTTAGCTATAGTTTTGATTCTTTTAGTTGTAGACTTAGTGTATACTATGGTGCTTTGTGGATTTGCATGAGCATGCTTTAGATTTTGTGTATATTATGTAAGTTACTGACAAGCCCTAGGGTGCTTTGTGGATTTGCATGAACATGTTGCTTGGTGATTGATTCTGTTGGCTTGACTAGAACAGTCTCGATAGGCCCATGTGGCTTCTTACTGTCTTTTTATTTCTAATGTTTGATGAGATGCTATAGTTAGGGTCGTCGCAGTCCTGTGAAGCTCTAGGGTGGATTTTCAGATTGCGACGAGTTTCACTAAAGGTGTTGAGGGGCGGTAAGGTTGGGCTTAATTTTCGACTTGCATCATATTCTTCTACTACTTTCTGTTTCCAGTGCACCTTACCCTCAGTCTTGGGGAGAGAAGGTGGGTGATGATGATGATATATAAATACAAATATAATACATAAATATAAATGCAAAAACTGAAATAACTATTATTTTGAATGTTCTTTTTTTCAAATGCTGTCAATAATCCATCCTTTACTGATAATTTTATAAATGCCCAGTTTTTGGGCGGACATTT
>JABUQX010008554.1:85000-92500 GCA_015478945.1 Trachelipus rathkii
AAGGGAATAGAAAGCTCTTCTGGAAGGAAGCGCGAAAGGTTAAGAATTAGAATAAGGGGAACCTGCTTAGAATAATGAATAGGGATAGTGTTTTTGTAATTGATGAAATGGATGTGAGTGGAGTGTGGAAAGAACACTTTGAAAATCTGTATAATATTGGCAGTAATGATGAGGTGAAAATGACTGTGTGTGGGTTTGATGGTACAAGAAGGAATAGGTATTTTGGGGATGAGGTTATTAGCAAAGAGGAGGAAATGGGTAGAGTGAAAAAGTTGAAGAATGATAAATCTGCAGGTATAGATGAAATTACTGGTGAAATGATCAAGAACGGAGGCAAGATGGTGATTGATTGGATCTTGAAGTTTTGTAATAAAGCGTTTATGGAGGGTATAGTTTCGAGGGATTGGAGGAGAGCAGTAATAGTACCTTTATATAAGGGTAAGGGAGATAAAGGGAACTGTAGAAATTATAAGGTATTTAGTTTATTGAGTGTTGTAGGGAAGATATATGCTGGTGTTTTGGTCGAAAGAGTGCACAGAGTGACTGAAGGACTGATTGGTGAAGAACAAGGTGCGTTTAGGAGTAGTAGAGGATGTGTGGATCAAATCTTTACATTGAAGCAAATGATAGAGAAAATTAGAGAGAGGAAGAATAAATTGTATTTAGGTTTTATGGATTTGCAACAGGGGGTATGATAGGGTTAATAGGGAAGGTCTATGGCAGGTGTTAGTGATATATAGTGTTGGTGATAGGCTTCTGAATGGAATCAAAAGTATGTATGATGATAGTGAGGTGTGTGTAAGAATAAATGGTGTCAAAAGTGATTGGTTTAGTATTAATAGCGGAGTGAGGCAGGGTTGTGTTATGTCTCCTTGGTTATTCAATTTGTATATGGATGGGGTTATGAAAGAATTGAAGATGGGCGTGACAGGAAATGGTGTTAAAATGGTGGAGAATAGGATGTACCACCTATTATATGCAGATGATTTGGTTTTTGTGTGGCGAATCTGAAGAGTTTGGGAGGATTGATAGAATTTGGCAGGCTGTGTAGAAAGGAGGGTTTGAAAGTAGAAACATAGATAAGGGGATTAGGTTATGGTTGTGAGGTGAGGACAGTCCTCAGTGTGAAGTTAGGTTAAATGTTAGATGGTGAGCAGCTGGAGCAGGTGTCTTAGTTTAAATATTTAGGGTATATGTTGGATGAGAAGGGAACGGATGATGCAGAGTTTAGTAGGAAAGTTGTGAATGGCAGGAAGGTGGCTGGTGCAATTAAATCGTTGGTGAATGTAAAGGGACTAAGTCTTTAGTGCGCTAGGGTCTTACATGAGGGTATGTTGTTACCTGTGTTATTGTATAGTAGTGAGACTATGGTCTGGAATAAGAAGTATAGATCTAAAGTTCAATGTGTTCAGATGGACAATCTTAGGGGCATGCTAGGTGTGAGAAGAATTGATAAAATGAGGAATGAACATATTAGAGACTTGTGTGGTGTGAAGAAAGGGGTAAACGAGAGAATAATGAATAAATGAAAGTATGTTGAGATGGTTTTGGTCATGTGGAAAGGATGAATGATATTCGGTTTAAGCAGATGTATAGTGGCGAGTGTGTTGAAAACCGACGGGCTGGGAGATCGAAGAAAAAGTGGATTGAGTCAGTAAACGAATGTCTAAAGGAGAGAAATGTGAGTTTGGCAGAGGCGAGAATAAAGGTGCATAATAAGAGAATGGCGGGGTTTTGTGAGGGGGTATGGTTGTGGCCCACCTGGGTCAAGGGATGAACCCTTACACTGACGATTTACCATAGTGAGGGTCCGTCGCAGTCCCGTGAAGCTATAGGGTGGATTTTCTGACTGCGACGAGTTCTCACTAATTGAAATTTGGAGTAAGGCTGGGCTTTCTTTTCGACTTTTGTCATATTCTTCTACTGCTTTTCTTTTCTGATGCTTGTTACGCACCTTACCACCAGTCTTGGGGAGAAAAGGTAGATGAAGAAGATATATATATATATATATATATATATATATATATATATATATATATATATATATATATATATATATATATATATATATAAATATATATATATATATATATATATATATATATCTATATATATATATATATATATATATATATATATATATATATACTTATATATATATATATATATATATATATATATATATATATATATATATATATATATATATATATATATATATATATATATATATATATATATATAAATATATATATATATATATATAGCTATATATATATATATATATATATATATATATATATATATATATATATATATATATATATATATATATATATATATATATATATAGTATATATATATATATATATATATATATATATATATATATATATATATATATAATAATAATAATAATAATAATAATAATAATAATAATAATAATAATAATAATAATAATAATAATAATAATAATAATAATAATAATAATAATAATAATAATCCAGATCATGTGAAATTTAAAAATGTATTAATTATATGCCCTAGAGCACTAATAAAACTTTATTAAGCACTAAACTCTACTTTATATATTGTATACCTCTTTAAACATATTGTATTTACTGTATTTTAATGCTAAATACCCTAAAAAGACTTGATATATATGAAAAATAAGTAATTTAAAAAAAACAAAAAAACAAAAATTTTGGCCATTGGTCTTTTTTTTAAAAAAAACGGTTTTTTTTTAATCCCAACCCTATATATATATATATATATATATATATATATATATATATATATATATATATATATATATATATATATATATATATATATATATTTTAACTATATATATATATATATATATATATATATATATATATATATATATATATATATATATATATATATATATATTTGCATGTGTGAATGTATGTGTGCTAAAAACGAATATTGATGAGATGAAATTATAAACGCTCTTCCCCGAAACGTATATATATATATATATCAGTAGCGGCTCGTGAACTGAAAACATGGGGAGGCACTTCAAAATAATTAAAATGTTATATATATATATATATATATATATATATATATATATATATATATATATATATATATATATATATATATATATATATATATATAATATATATATTTTTTTAAACACTATATATATATATATATATATTTGATGAGGAAAAGCAACACCAGAGCCCTCCACATAGAAATCTTTATTCAAAATTCACAACGTTTCGGAAATTAACCTATTTCCATCTTCAGGTGAAAACTAAAATACATAATATATAACAAATATTAACAAATATTAAAGTTATAAATTCTATATAGAACATTATTATTAGATACAAAAATAAATTTACATTTAACGTTACAAATAATTATTATAAAAACATCTTACATATTTACAAAAATGAATTAAGATTAGAAACAGGACGTCGCTCCGTAAACAAAAATAACCATGAAATTGAAATCAAATTATAAGTACAAATTTAACTTAAGTCTATTTTTAACAGGGTAACTAAATCAAAGATAATTTTCAGAGTTAAAAACATCATCAAAATACTCTGGTAAACAAAACAAAAAACTCACCATTTAGAGTTACAAATTTAAGATCTATTGAACGTATATGCGAGAAGGGCGCTACTCCATGTCAGGGTTAACACAACTGTAGTTTAAAAGGACCGGAATCGCTATTGAGGGAAGGTTTGGTGTTGTGGATGTATAATGTTTCTAAAATATTTAGGTTGGTTTGTGATTTACTTTGTGCTAAGATATTAAAATTATTATAGTTAAAGGTGTGGTCTGCTGTGTGGGAGTGATTTCTAATGGCGGAGTGGGATGGTGAATTCAATAATGATTTGGTACGGGTGGAGATACCCCTATGTTCATTTATCCTCACGTAGAACTGGCGAGACGTACTGCCAATATAGACAGCATTACAGCTGTCACAATTAAATTTATATATAATTGAGGACTGAAGAGCTATAGGGATACGGTCTTTATGATTGCAGAATGAAGATATCTTGTGTGAAGCTGTGAAAATTAAGTTGACATTCAATTGGGGAAAATGGTTTCGTAAAAGAAAGGTTAATTCCTTACGTAGTTTTGTAAATATATGTTCATAGTAGGGTAACTTTATATATAAATCACATTTTGGTGCGGAATAAATCAAAGGTCTGGACGCGTAACAGGAATTCAAAAAATTACTTATATATTTGTGAACTAGTGAAGAGGGGTAATAATTACATTTAAAAAAATTTAAAAGGAAATTGAATTCTTTATGCATAAGTTGGAAGGTGGAACTAAGGTGGTAAGCTCTATATAACAAAGTTTTAATGCTGTTACATTTAAAAACAAGAGGGATGTGACTAAAAAAATTTAGTCCTAAACCTGAAAAAGTCTTTTTTCGGTAAACACTTACGGTGAAATTTGAGTCTGATTTCCTAATAAGCATGTCCAGAAATGGTAGGGTGTTATCCACTTCATCTTCTTTTGTAAAATTTATATTAGTTAATTGAGCATTTAAGTAATCAAAAAAAGGTAAAACCTTATCTTTATCAGAAAAAAGTAGGAAAGTGTCATCCATAAACCTCTTGTAATGGGCTGGTTTGAAGGAGGGGGGACAATTTGATAACCAGATCTTTTCAAAATGACTCAGATAAGAGTTGGCTAGGGTGGCGCTAAGTGGGGAACCCATGGCTAGAGAATCTGTTTGTTGGTACAGTATATTATTAAAAGAGTTTTAAATTCAGATCTATTGAAGCCGTTAAAACTATGATTTAACTGAAATATATCGTCTAGGAGAAATTCTATTGCATCATTTATAGGTATATTTGTGTACAGAGACTCAATATCAAAACTTGACATGAAATAATCGTTCAAATTAATGTCCAAAATCCAGTTCTTAAAACTATAGGAATTCTTAATTATATATTCATTATTTGCGAAAGGGGTCAAAAGAGGTACTAGAAATTTTGCTAGTCTATAATTATGTGTATTGAAAGCTGCTAAAATGGGTCTGATGGGAACATTAGTTTTGTGTATTTTAGGGAGACCGTACAATACTCCTGGTGAAGAACCATGAGAGTAGATATCATTAAATACTGATTTACTAATTTTGTTGGCTTTCAGCATCTTACGTAAGAAACGATTAACCTTCTCCTCTAAATTGAGTGACAGAATCAAAGGATCTTTATTGTGAATTGGAGTAAACTTAGTAGTGTCAGAGATAATGTTAAGGATTTTATTAATATAATCAGCTTTGTCTAAAAGGACGACACCTAGGCCCTTGTCAGGTTTACAAATAATTGTTGAAAGATCATTCTTGAGTGATTTCAAAATACCAATATCAGTCTTCGAAATTAAATAAGAGAAAATTTTTGAAGCATTAAATTTAAAATAAAATTTTTGGGCCAGAAGTTTTACTTTAAGGGTAACTGTATTAAAGTCGGAATTGAATGGTTCATAATTCTTCAACGAGTAAATTAATCTCTCGAAAGCACTAAAATATTTATAATAATCTATATGATATACAGGCAAACAAAAATTCTCTCTTATTTAATTTCGAAGACTGATATTGGTATTTTGAAATCACTCAAGAATGATCTTTCAACAATTATTTGTAAACCTGACAAGGGCCTAGGTGTCGTCCTTTTAGACAAAGCTGATTATATTAATAAAATCCTTAACATTATCTCTGACACTACTAAGTTTACTCCAATTCACAATAAAGATCCTTTGATTCTGTCACTCAATTTAGAGGAGAAGGTTAATCGTTTCTTACGTAAGATGCTGAAAGCCAACAAAATTAGTAAATCAGTATTTAATGATATCTACTCTCATGGTTCTTCACCAGGAGTATTGTACGGTCTCCCTAAAATACACAAAACTAATGTTCCCATCAGACCCATTTTAGCAGCTTTCAATACACATAATTATAGACTAGCAAAATTTCTAGTACCTCTTTTGACCCCTTTCGCAAATAATGAATATATAATTAAGAATTCCTATAGTTTTAAGAACTGGATTTTGGACATTAATTTGAACGATTATTTCATGTCAAGTTTTGATATTGAGTCTCTGTACACAAATATACCTATAAATGATGCAATAGAATTTCTCCTAGACGATATATTTCAGTTAAATCATAGTTTTAACGGCTTCAATAGATCTGAATTTAAAACTCTACTTACATTAGCCACCCAGGACACCTATTTCTTTTTTAATAATATACTGTACCAACAAACAGATTCTCTAGCCATGGGTTCCCCACTTAGCGCCACCCTAGCCAACTCTTATCTGAGCCATTTTGAAAAGATCTGGTTATCAAATTGTCCCCCCTCCTTCAAACCAGCCCATTACAAGAGGTTTATGGATGACACTTTCCTACTTTTTTCTGATAAAGATAAGGTTTTACCTTTTTTTGATTACTTAAATGCTCAATTAACTAATATAAATTTTACAAAAGAAGATGAAGTGGATAACACCCTACCATTTCTGGACATGCTTATTAGGAAATCAGACTCAAATTTCACCGTAAGTGTTTACCGAAAAAAGACTTTTTCAGGTTTAGGACTAAATTTTTTTAGTCACATCCCTCTTGTTTTTAAATGTAACAGCATTAAAACTTTGTTATATAGAGCTTACCACCTTAGTTCCACCTTCCAACTTATGCATAAAGAATTCAATTTCCTTTTAAATTTTTTTAAATGTAATTATTACCCCTCTTCACTAGTTCACAAATATATAAGTAATTTTTTGAATTCCTGTTACGCGTCCAGACCTTTGATTTATTCCGCACCAAAATGTGATTTATATATAAAGTTACCCTACTATGAACATATATTTACAAAACTACGTAAGGAATTAACCTTTCTTTTACGAAACCATTTTCCCCAATTGAATGTCAACTTAATTTTCACAGCTTCACACAAGATATCTTCATTCTGCAATCATAAAGACCGTATCCCTATAGCTCTTCAGTCCTCAATTATATATAAATTTAATTGTGACAGCTGTAATGCTGTCTATATTGGCAGTACGTCTCGCCAGTTCTACGTGAGGATAAATGAACATAGGGGTATCTCCACCCGTACCAAATCATTATTGAATTCACCATCCCACTCCGCCATTAGAAATCACTCCCACACAGCAGACCACACCTTTAACTATAATAATTTTAATATCTTAGCACAAAGTAAATCACAAACCAACCTAAATATTTTAGAAACATTATACATCCACAACACCAAACCTTCCCTCAATAGCGATTCCGGTCCTTGACATGGAGTAGCGCTCTTCTCGCATATACGTTCAATAGATCTTAAATTTGTAACTCTAAATGGTGAGTTTTTTGTTTTGTTTACCAGAGTATTTTGATGATGTTTTTAACTCTGAAAATTATCTTTGATTTAGTTACCCTGTTAAAAATAGACTTAAGTTAAATTTGTACTTATAATTTGATTTCAATTTCATGGTTAT
>JABUQX010008554.1:95000-107500 GCA_015478945.1 Trachelipus rathkii
CAAAATTGTTTTTTAATAAAAAGAACAAGCTATAAAAATTTGTTACTCCTCAGCTATTTTTGATAAAGTATCCTTTCTATTATTTATAACTATTGATAGAGAACCGAAATGAAAATTTTGTTGCTCCTCTTCACGGTTAAAATATTAATTTTGTATTGATAAAAGATTTTGATTTTAATTACAATTTTAAATTCTTATTTAATTAATTAAAATATTTTCTTCATTTTTATAATTTTTTTAACAGCTTATATATATATATATATATATATATATATATATATATATATATATATATATATGGTTTTTATATATATATAATTTTTATATATATATTTATTTATTTATATATATATATATTATTTTTTTTATTATATATATATATATATATATATATATATATATATATATATATATATATATATATATATATATGTAGGCGAGATGGTGATCGAATGGAAGCGGATAGCAAAAACGTTTATGGAGGGTATAGTCTCGGAGGGATTGGAGGAGGTCAATATTAGTACTTTTATATAAGGGTAAGGGAAAAGGTAACTGTAAGTATTATAGGATAATTAGTTTATTGAGTGTTGTAGGAAGATATATGTTGATATTTTGGTCGAAAGAGTGCGTCGAATGAGTGAAAAACTAATTTGGGGAAGAATAAGGTGCGTTTAGAAGTGGTAGAGGATGTGTGGATCAAATCTGTACATTGAAACAAATGATTGGGATAATGAGGGAGGAGAAGAATAAATTGTATTTAGGATTTATGGATTTGCAACAGGCGTATATTAGGATTAATAGGGAATCAACGCAGGTGTTAGTGATATGGTGTTGGTGGTAAGCTTCTGAATAGAATCAAAAGTATGTATGACGATAGTGAAGTGTGTGTAAGAATAAATAGAGTCGAAAGTGATTATTTTAATATTAATAGCGGAGTGAGAGATGTGGTATGTCTCCTTGGCAATCCAATCTGTATATGGATGAGGTTATGAAAGAATTAGAGGTAGGGGTGACAAGGGATAGAGTTAGAATGATGGAGAATGGATGAGAGTGGAGGATTACTACCTATTATATGAGTGATATTTGGTTTTGTGTATCGAATCTGAAGAGAGTTTGAGAGGATTCTTAGAGAGATTTGGTAGGGTAGGTAAGAGGGGTTTGAAAGTAAAACGTAGTTAAGAGAAAAGTTATGGCTGTGAGTGAGGACAGACCAGTGTGGAAGCTGCGCTGATGGTGAGCAGCTGAAAAAGTGTCTGAATTTAAATATTTAGGATATATGTCGAATGAAAAGGGAGCTGGATGATGCAGAGTGTAGTAGGAAAAATGTGAATGGCAGGAAGGTGGTGCATTTAAATTTTGGGGGGGGGTAAAGGGACTAAGTGTTGAGTGCGCTAGGGTCTTACATGAGGGTATGTTGTTACCCGTGTTAATGTATAGTAGTGAGACTATGGTCTGGAATAAGAGGTATAGATCTAAATTACAATGTGTTCAGATGGACAATCTTAGTTGGCGTGTTAGGTGTGAAAAGAAATGATAAAATGAGGAATGAACGTATTAGAGAGTTGTTTGGTGTGGAGATTGGGGTAAATGAGAGAATAAATGAAAGTACGTTGATATGGTTTGGTCATGTGGAAAGGATGGATGATAGTCGGTCGGTTAAACGGATGTATAGTGGTAAGTGTGTTGGGAATCGACCGGATGGGAGACAGAAGAAAAAGTGGAATGAGTCAGAAAAGGAATGCCTGGAAGAGAGAAATGCGAGTTTGGCAGAGGCGAGAAGAAAGGTGCATAACAGGAGTGAATGGTGGGTTTTGTGAGGAGGTATGGTTGTAGCCCACCTGGGCCAAGGAAAGAACCCCACATTGACGAGAGGTCATAGTTGAGGGTTAATCGCGGTCCCGTGAAGCTCTAGGGTGGATTTTTTCTGACTGCGACGAGTTCTCACTAATTGGTATAAAGGGGGCGGTAAGGCTGGGCTTTCTTTTCTACTTTCTTCATATTCTTCTACTATTTTTCTGTTTCCGGTATATGTTACGCACCTGCTTCCAGTCTTGTGAGATAAGATAAGTGTGATATTACGATGATGAGTATGATGATTTATATATATATATATATATAAATAAAAAGTTATATATATATATATATATATATATATATATATATATATATATATATATATATATATATATATATATATATATATATATATATGCAAGTTTTCATAAAGTACTTGTACTTGTACTTGTACTTGATACCATGTACTTGTACTTGTACTTGTACTTGAACAAATTCTAGAGTACTTGTAACTTGTACTTTGTACTTGAACAATTCTAGAGTATACTTGTACTTGTACTTGAAAAAAAGTACTTGAACCCAACCCTGGACTGTGTATGTGTGTGTATGTGTGTGTATGTGTGTGTGTGTGCGCGCGCGCGTGTTTGTGTGTGTGCAGGTGTGCGCTTAGGTATGTGTTACCGAGAGCGCAATACAATTCATTCTTCATATGTGGATTGTTGGAATAGATTTACTCGAATATTTATTCAGCAATTTTTTAAAACTAGTTTTGTTTAATAAATAATTATGCAAGCCTATGAAGAGAGGCTTTGACGATGGTCAAAGTCTCTACGGAAAAGAGAGTCAGATAATAATTAATAGTCTCTGTTTCTCTAAAAGCTTCTCACAAATTTAGTTCAATCACTTGTGTTATTCGTTTCTAATAAAATAGCCACAAATATTTTTCTTTCTGGTAACATTATTACTGCTACTTTGCTTATTAAGAAATACCTTGCAATTCATCACTATATGTCTAGCAGAAAATTTTCCAGGTGGGGTAGTAAGTTATATATATATATATATATATATATATACATATATATATACATAGCATAGTTGGTTATATATGGTGTTATATATATATATAGTATATATATATATATATATATATATAAGCATATATATATATATAGCAAAGTTTTATATATATATATATATATATATATATATATATATATATATATATATTTGTACCATCCATCCTGTTAGGGTATGCCTGTCAGGTGCTACTCCTCCAGAATCTTCTCCAAAAATTTCTATCTTCAAATGTTCGTTCTTCTTCTACTTCCTCTACCGTCTTGCCTCTACGTTGCACAGCCTCCGCCACCGAATCCATCCATCTCTTCCTCTGTCTTCCTGCTGGTCTCCTACCTTCTGGTCTCCAATCCATCATCTCTCTCAATCTCTCCCCTTCCCTCATTCTTTTTACATGTCCAAACAATCTTAACTGGTTTCTCTCCACGCATTCCAAAACAGGTTCCACTCCCAGTTCTCTCCTCACCAGCAGCTCGCTCCTCATTCTGTCTCTCAGCGATACTCCTCTAATGAGTCTAAGTACTCTCATTTCCGTAGCTTCTATTCTGCTTTTTTGTATCGTATTCAATGTCCAGCATTCACTTCCATACAACAATATCGGTCTCAGAATTGTTTTATATATTAATATTTTAACCTCTGTTGGTATCCCTTTCTCCTTTAGCAACGGGTATAACATTCCCACATTCTGTGAAAATCTCCCAATTCTCCCTTTCAACTCGTCATCTTGTCTTCCTTGATCATCAAATACCACGCCCAAATATTTAAATCATTCACTTGCTTAAGCCTTATATCTTCTATGTTCACTAATATCTCTTCCTATCTTGCAATCACCATTATTTCCGTTTTCTCTGTTTATTCTCATGCCCATTGACTTCAGTACCTCATTCCATCTATTCACAGCTTCTTGCAGGTCTTGAGCTCCTGATGTTATCACTGCCGCATCATCCGCATAAACCAAAGTGTGTTCCCTATTCTCCCTTATGCATATCCTTTTAAGGCAGCTGTCCAGGTAAAGTGCAAAGAGCAATGGTGACAGTACACTTTCCTGTCTAACTCCCGTTTTCACTTCAAACCACTTCTCTCTTCCTGTTCCTCTAACCGTATTTATTGGATTTTCATACATACTTTTGATGGCTGCAATCAGACTTTCTGGTATAGCATACATCGGATCTTCTAACACTCTCCACAGTCTCTCCCTATTTATTCTATCGAATGCTTTTTCCAAGTATATGAATGCAGCATACGCCTTCTCATTCCATTCTATGATTTTCTCTGTTAGCATCTTCATGTAAAATATTAGGTCTGTGGTACTTTTCCCTGGTCTGAAACCGTGCTGCCATTTCCCAATCTTGTCCTCGACCTACATTCTCAATCTTTTTTCCAAGATCCTCTCATATATTTTACTCACCCCCACCAACAATACTATTCCTTAATAATTTCCGCATATTCTTTTATCTCCTTTCTTATGTATCGGACAGATTACTGCTTTCCTCCATTCTGTTGGTATTTTTCTTTCTTTACATACTTGGTTTAATTAACAATCTTGTCAACCATTTAGTTAATCCCTCTACTGTTCTGAATAGTTCATTATTTAGTCCATCGTATCCTGGACTTTTCCCATTTTTTAGTATTTTAATTGCCTCTTTCACTTCCTCTATCTCTATCATTCTAATTTCCTCATGTTCTTGTCTTACTCTCAGGGGTATTTCATTCATTCCCTCCTCCCCTTCCTCTACGTTTTACGTTTAATAATTCCTCGAAATACTCGCTCCATCTTTCCGTCACCTCCTCTTCTTCTAGAAGAGGTTCTCCCTCCTTATTCAGAACCGTATGCATTTCCGGTTCTTTATTTCCTCTCATGCTCTTGGCCATTCCATATAAAAGTTTTCCCGTGCCCTTCGTATCCTCTTTCAGTTCTCTTCCTATTCTTCTCCAAGTAATGTCCTTACTTCTTTTTACATCCTCTGCATTGGTTTCTTGCGTTTACATATTCTATCCTGTTCCCCTCCGTTTTCGTCTTCATCCATTTCCAATACTTTGTTTTTGAGTTTCACTGCGTTCTTAGCATCCTCATTCCACCATGCCGTCTTCTTTTTCCTCCCCCCTGCGACTTTTTTCTTTCCCAGTATTTCGCTTATATATATATATATATATATATATAGGGTATATATATATATTTATATATATTTTTCTCTCACTCTTTTTTTTATATATATATATATATATATATATATATATATATATATATATATATATATATTATTTTTAAAAAAATTTAGATCCCGAATTCCAGGGGGGGGCAAGTGCCCCTCCTTGCCCCTATGTGCGGACGCCCATGACTACTACTACTACTACTACTACTACTAATAATAATAATAATAATAATAATAATAATAATAATAATAATAATAATAATATTATTTTTAATAATAGTATTAATACAATAATAAATCATTAATAATTCGACAAAATAAACTAGAATGACTCCACAGTTCAGTTGTATCCCCTCTGGATGTGCAAAGGAACAAGAGTAAGTCCTCTGCATTCTGCAATCAACGATTCTCCGAACATCGACACGGTCCGGACACAGCTGGGAAGAGGGGCAACTCTTCATCTCTCAGCGTGTTCATCCTAGAAACAAATTATGTGAGGAGATATATATATATATATTGGTATATATACATATATATATTATATATATAGATGTTATTGCTATATATATATATATATATATAGTTGAGCAGTTGTGCTAAAGATATTGGTTATTGGTTATATATGTATATATATACATATATATATATATATATATATATATATAGATATATATATATATATATATATGTTTGCGATATATATATATATATATATATATATATATATATATATATATATCTATATATATATCGTTGGATCCATATATATGCTTATATATATATATATATATATATATATATATATATATATATTGGATGGAGATCGATTGATTATTCGGAAATAAAAAAATTATTTGTGCTGGGAATCACCCTTGATCAGCACCTGGCTAAGTGGGATTGAAAATAGTAAAGGAATGCCTGTAGCGGAGAGGAATGAGAGTTTGGCAGAGGCGAGAAGAAAGGTGCCTAACAGGAGTGAATGGCGGGTATGGTTGTGGGCCTTTTTCCCAGGGGATAAAACCCACATTGACGAGATACCACAGTGAGGGTCCGTCGAAGTCCCGTGAAACCCTAGGTGGATTTTTCTGACTGCGACGAGTTCTCACTTACAAAGGGACGGAGGCTGGGCTTTATTTTCGACTTGCGTCATGTCTTCTGCTACTTTTCTGTTCTGGTGTATGCTACACACCCCACCCCACCTGATAGAGAGATGATATATATATATAGTTATATGTTATATATATATATATATATATATATATATATATATATATATATATATATATATATATATATATATAGTTATATATAGTTATAGTATATATATATATATAAATATATATATATATATATATATATATATATATATATATATATATATATATATTACTTTTTTTTCCAAGAACGCGTCGCGTTCAGTTTTAAAAATAAATAAAGAATGATTTCTAATTCTTTTTATTTATATTGAACTTAAACCAAGAAATAAATGACATCAATGTTATGAGGAAATTGAACAGAAACGAGTAAATACTTTTCTTCTGTCTTAAAATTTAAAACATTCCTAAACTTTTATTTTTTTAATAAACTGAACAAAAATGGAGGATTCTTATACGAATTTGTCGCTGTTAGTAAGGGTGGTCCAAGGAGGGGGCGGGCTGTATACCAACATCAGTCGGTCTTTTAGTTTTATATATCATTCTAAATCAATTTGATTTTTCAAAAGATTAATGTGTTAGTGCAATTTGTAATTAAAAATATCAAAGAAAGATAAAAATGTAATAAATTTAGAATTTGAAAAACAATAAAAATGATAATTTAATGATTATGAAGATAACACAAGAAGATGCTTCGCAATATCTAATACTTGAAAATAAATATTTTAATCATTTATGACTTAAGTCTAAATTGTTATATTTTTATATTGTAATATATAATGAACGTGGATACAGAGTATAATCATCAACCCATATCTGATGGGAGGTCCATATAAATTCAAAAGTCTATATTTCTGAGTTCAAAGTATCGAAGGTCTGATATGGTCTAGCACTGATATTTATTTCAGCTCACAAAATATGAACTCTGGAGTCAAGCTGGTTCTGGTCCTGAAAACTCTGTCCTACTAGATAATATCAGATTGGGATCTCCTGAAAGCCCTTCACACAATCATTTTGATTATGAGAGCTTCTGGTCCAACTGAGTCTTGCACCTGGGCTAAAACCCTGATATAATAAAGTGCCAATGGATTGATAAAACACATGGAAAATTTTGAATTTGTTTTCCAGGTCGTTTTTCATACATTA
Organism: Trachelipus rathkii; assembly: GCA_015478945.1. NCBI lineage: Eukaryota > Metazoa > Arthropoda > Malacostraca > Isopoda > Trachelipodidae > Trachelipus > Trachelipus rathkii. The sequence continues at coordinate 102,322 of JABUQX010008554.1, forward strand.
ATACTAGAATCTCTTAACTTGGTTTCGAAATTTCTCCAGAACAGTAACGCTGATCTATCAAAAGCAACTACTGTACTTCATAACGCTATTAATAGCCTTTCACATTTAAGAAATAATCTTGAAGATGCTGTGGCAACTGCTTCTGCTGTTGCCCAACAATGGTGTCTTGATGCCATTTTTCCAGATCATAGAGTTCGTAGAACTAAACGTCATTTTGATGAGTTAGTCCAGGATGAGCGTTTATTAGATCCATTGAGATATTATCAAACTGCTGTATTTTACCGAACATTGGACACAATTATTGTCCAATTAAAGAAAAGATTTGAAAGTATGGACCATTTGTCTAGTCTCTTTATAACGCTGACTCCAGAATTTCTTTTAACATCAACAAATGAAGAATTGCAGAAAAAAGCTGAAATTTTGTTATACGAATATAGAGAAGATCTCACAGAAAACTTTCCTTCTGAAATTCAAAGCTTTCGAGTGACTCTTATGAAAGACATTAGATCAAGAACATCAATAAGAGATTTGGCAGATTTATTATTCATTGACAACTACATCATTGCATCAAGTATACCAGATGCTCGTCCCGTATTTTGCGGGACTGTCCTGCATTTCACTATTTTTAGATCTTTTGTCCCCAATAATCTTTACCCAATGCGGGACAGTGTAAAGTCCAAGTACAATTCTGGTTCAAATTAAGTAAGTAAATATTGATTTATTAGGCTTATAAAGAGTTATTTCTTATTTACTACTAAATTTGATTAAATTATTTTTGGTTATAATATATAATATATGCTTGCCTATAGGCTATTCAGGCTATACTGTACAATCTATAAAGTATAGCCTAGGTATGAAGATGACTGTCCTGTAATAGTTGAAAATTTGGTCAGCCTTAAGTATACTAGATGTTTGCAATCAAGTGTTTTGCTGTTCTTGTCTTTACCTGTAAACTGTGGCAACAGCCAAGCGACATTTTCCAAGTTAAAGGATAAAAATTACTTACGTTCCCGCCAATGCCAGGAGAGATTATGGACAATATTTTATAGAATGCAACTTAGCAAAACAAGTTGACATCAGAGAGGCTATTAATATCAGATAACAAATGCAACGAAGGATTTCAGAAGTTAGTAGCAAACCTTGTAAACATTTCTGCTAATTATTTATTACTATTTATAATAATGTTTTATATATATATATATATATATATATATATATATATATATGAAATATATATGTATATATATATATATATATATATATATATATATATATATATATATATATATATATATATATATATATATATATATATATATATATATATATAGTATAGAGGTAAATATATAGATATATATATATAGTATATATATATATATATATATATATATATATTCTCAATTTAGGTTTGTTCTGGAAAGTCAGAGAGATAAATAATGAGGTGAAGAGGAGATAGGTGATGGATGTATTTAGGCAAATTTGATTTGCTCGCTGTGACTGAAACAAAGATGAAAGGAAACGGTGAAAATGAGTGGTGTGGTGGGAAATGTGTGTGTGTGCTGGAGTGGAAAGGAATGAGAGGGGGAGATAAGGAGTTGCAATTTTGATGAGTGACTTGTGGTACAGAGCTATGGTAGACTTTGTGTGTGTGAGTACTAGAATTCTAATGGTTAAATTTAAGTTTGAAAAGGTCAAGGTATGTGTGGTTGTGATGTATGGTCCATCTGAGGGAAACGTTGAAGAGAGTAACGAGTTTTTGGGATAATCTGAATGATGTTTTTAATGGGGTGAGTAGGAGCTTCAGATTACAGTGCCGGGGAATTCTCCTGGAATGGTTGGATAGGTGATCAAAAAAGGGATGGTAACAGGTGGTTTTGGAGTGTCGGGAGAAAATGAGAATGGTAGGAAGGTGATTGATTTCTGTGAGGAGAGAGGTATGTGTGTAAGTAATACTTTCTTTAAACACAAGCGTATCCATAAGTATACTAGAGTTGGTGTAGGTAGAGATGGTATCGAAGTGAAAAGTATGATTGATTTTGTGTTGGTGAAGAAGGAAATGTTGAAGTATATGTTGGATGTTAAATCAGTGAGGGGTTTAGGAATGGAATTATATCGGATCATTATGTTGTTTCATAAAATTGCTAGTGGGGGCTTGATGATAGGAAGACATGGAATAAAGTGGAAAAATTAAAGGTGAGAAGTTATGAACAAGGTAATAAGGATAAGTATGTAACAGCGCTCGCAAGTAAATCCAGCTGAATGTGAACAGAAGAACTGTCAGAATCGGGAGCAATGAAGGAAGTAATTGTTAGCAGTGCAAAAGAAGTATGTGATGCCAAAGTGGTGGAAGCAAGAATTGCTAGCAGTGAGGTAAATGAAGAGGTGATGCAAGCGGTTAAGAGTAAAAAAGAAGCGTGGTTGACCAAAAGCAAATGATGAAGTTTCAAAAGAAAGATGCTTGATATTATATAAGGAGGAAATAAGAAATACTAAAAGGTGCATATGTAGGAGAAAAGAAGAGGTAAATGAACATTTTGGATGGAGGATGAATGGTGACTTACAAGGAAATAGAAACTTCTGGAAGGAAGAGCGAAAGGTTAAGAATGAGAATAAGGGGAACCTGCTTAGAATAATGAATAGGGATGGTACTTTTGTAACTGATGAAATGGATGTGAGGGGAGTGTGGAAAGAACACTTCGAGAATCTGCATAACATTGGCAGTAATGAAGAGGTGATAGTGAATGTGTGTGGGTTTGATGGTACAAGAAGGAATAGGTATTTTGGGGATGAGGTTATTAGCAAGGAGGAGGTAATGGGTAGAGTGAGAAAGCTAAAGAATGGTAAATATGCAGGTATAGATGAAATTACTGGTGAAATGATCAAGAACGGAGGAGAGATCGTGATTGATTGGATTTGGAAGTTGTGTAATAAAGCGTTTATGGAGGGTATAGTTCCAAGGGATTGAGAGCAGTAATAGTACCCTTATATAAGGGTAAGGGAGATAAGGGGAACTGTATAAATTATAGGGGAATAAGTTTATTGAGTGTTGTAGGGAAGATATATGCTGGTATTTTGGTCGAAAGAGTGCGTCGAGTGACTGAAGGATTGGTGAAGAACAAGGTGTGTTTAGGAGTGGTAGAGGATGTGTGGATCAAATCTTTACATTGAAACAAATGATTGAGAAATGAGGGAGAAGAAGAATAAATTGTATTTAGGTTTTATGGATTTGCAACAGGCGTATGATAGGGTTAATAGGAAAGCTCTATGGCAGGTGTTAGTGATATATGGTGTTGGTGGTAAGCTTCTGAATGGAATCAAAAGTATGTATGAGGATAGTGAGGCGTGTGTAAGAATAAATGGTGTCTAAGGTGATAAGTTTAGTATTAATAGCGGAGTGAGACAGGGTTGTATTATGTCTCCTTGGTTATTCAATTTGTATATGGATGGGGTAATGAAAGAATTAGAGGTGGGGGTGGCAGGAAGTGGTGTTAGAATGATGGAGAATGGAGATGAGTGGAGGGTGCCCTACCTATTATATGAGAATGATTTGGATCTTTGTGGCGAATCTGAAGAGAGTTTGAGAGGATTGGTAGAGAGATTTGTCAGGGTGTGTAAAAGGAGGTGTTTGAAAGTAAACGTAGATAAGAGCAAGGTTATGATTGTGAGTGAGGACAGTCCTCAGTGTGAAGTTATGTTAGATGGTGAGCAGCTGGAACAAGTGTCTGAGTTTAAATATTTAGGGTATATGTTGGATGAGAAGGGAACCGATGATGCAGAGTGTAGCAGGAAAGTTTTGAATGGCAGGAAGGTGGCTGGTGCAATTAAATCGTTGGTGAATGTAAAAGGACTGAGACTGGAGTGCTACGGTCTTGCATGAGGGTATGTTGTTACCTGTGTTAGTGTATAGTAGTGAGACTATGATCTGGAATAAGAAGTATAGGTCTAAAGTACAATGTGTTCAGATGGACAATCTTAAGTTAGTGCTAGGTGTGAGAAGAATTGATAAAATGAGAAATGAACGTATTAGAGAGTTGTGTGGTGTGAAGAAAGGGGTAAACGAGAGAATAAATGAAAGTATGTTGAGATGGTTTGGTCATGTGGAAAGGATAAATGATAGTCGGTTGGTTAAGCGGATGTATAGTGGTGAGTGTGTTAGGAACCGACCGGCTGGGAGACAGAAGAAAAAGTGGACTGAGTCAGTAAAGGAATGTCTGCAGGAGAGAAATGTGAGTTTGGCAGAGGTGAGAAGAAAGGTGCATGATAGGAGAGAATGGCGGGGTTTTGTGAGGGGGTATGGTTGTGGCCCACCTGGGCCAGGGGATGAACCCTACACTTGACGATTTACCATAGTGAGGATCCGTCGCGGTCCTGTGAATCTAGGGTGGATTTTCTGACTGCGACGAGTTCTTACTAATTAATGGTACAAAGGCGGTAAGGCTGGGCTTTCTTTTCAACTTTTGTCATATTTTTCTACTGCTTTTCTTTTCCGATGCATGTACGCACCTTACCCCCAGTCTTGGGGAGAAAAGGTAGATGAAGAAGAATATATATATATATATATATATATATATATATATATATATATATATATATATATATATATATATATATATATATATATAATATTATATACATAGATATATAAATATAGAATAAAGTATATATATATATATATATATATATATATATATATATATATATATATATATAAGAAAGAAAGAGGGTATAGAGTATATATATAGCAAGATATAGTATATATATATATATATATAAATATATATATATATATATATATATATATAAATAAGTGCTCTCTAGATATAAATATATATATATATATATATATATATATATATATATATATATATATATATATATATATATATATTTTTCGTAGAAGACAGAAGTAAATAACTGTATATTATTTATCTAAACTTTTTATGTAAAGCATGAAAACATAACTCTCCAGCTACTTTCCATGAAAATATATTTATTTTTAAAAGAAATATACTATATGTATATATATATATATATATATATATATATATATATATATATATATATATAGGTATATATATATTGCTACATATTATTATTATTGTTATTATATTATTATTATTAATAAGAGATATAAGAAAGATATATTATTATATATATATACATAAAGATATATATATAT
>JABUQX010008555.1:0-2500 GCA_015478945.1 Trachelipus rathkii
AAAGAGAGATGGAAACCTTATACAAGTTTTATATTATATATTATAATATATTATTATATATATATTATATAATATATATAATATATATATATATATATATATATACTATACTATATATATATATAATATATATATATTTTTATATATATTATATATATATATATATATTATATATATATATATATATATTATATTATATATATATATATATATAGAGAGAGAGAGAGAAGAGAGAGGAAGAGAGCAGACGAGAGAGAGAGAGAGAGAGAGAGGAGGAGCAGATGAGAGAGAGAGAGAGAGAGTGGCCGAAGTAGTTTTTTTTTAAATTAGAATAATTGGAAACAAAGAATTAAATAAAAAACAGCAAAAATAAATTCATATTATTTCAATAATAATAATAATAACTAATAATAATAATAATAATAATATATAATAATAATAATATAATATAATAATATATATAATATACATAATAATAATAATAATAATAATATAATATAATAATAATATATAATAATAATAATAATGATAATAATATAATATAATAATAAATAAAATAATAATAATAAAATAATATAATAATATATAATAATATAATAATAATAATAATATAATTATAATAATAATTAGAACAATAAAATAAAAATAATAAAAATTTATAAATTAAATAAAAATTTAATAATAATATATATATAAATATAATTTTTTAATAATAAAATAATAATAATAATAATATAACTAATACATCATAATACTTCTTTTAATGAAGTTATATTTCAAGTGTTTCCATTAATTTCTTTTTATCAGATTTGACTTTTCTCCAATTTTTTTTTTAAATTTGTTCAGGCTGTTTCATAATATTTCGTACTTTATAAAGTATATATTACAGCTAAAGTAAGGAACTTTAATTGATTTATTTTTGTAAAAAGAGTAAAATTTATTATTGTATTTCACTGATTCTAGTAATAATTTATGAATTTATAATTTCTTTGTTAATTTACTATATTTATGAAGTCCGAAGTTTGAACGAAATTTTAAAGTACTTATGCTTTAAAATGAGAAACAAATTCGTTCAAATAGGGCTTCAGCGACAAATTTATAGATGAGCTGGGCATGTTATATCGCTATACATTTTTGGCGCGATTTGATTGGCTTAGAGATGTGAACATTATATAATAATACTGATAATGTGCTCGCAATATTGATCCGAACAAATTTACAGATTACTGGGGCATGTTATAATAATAATTAATTGTTATTTTAATTGATCCGCTTTTTCAAGCGGATATATATATAATATATACATATATATATATATAGTATATATATATATTTTTTATAATATTTTATATTATATATTATTTTTATATATATATATATATATATATATATATATATATATATATATATATATATATATATATATATATATATATATGCAGAGAGAGCGTATCGGGATGGAAAAATTCTCGTTCTCCTAATACTCTTGCTAATTTTCATTCAGCTAAAAATCGTTGCAAGGGATAACTCCTTCGAGAGCAAAGCGGGCTTTCATAAAGAAAGTGCGCTAACACTTCCTTGGTTCTCCCTACCTGATCAAATCTTTCTGGCCTCTTGCCAAAAACATTCTAATTTGTCAAATCTCCTTTCCCCTCTTATCGATCTGATGGGCTGTTGACTAATCTCCAACTTGAAAAGGCCAATTCTTCAGCTCTAATTCTTTCCTTAACTCAACCCTGGACGATTCTGGCATTCCCTTTCCTCCTTCTCCTCTCAGGTGTCTATGTCTTTTGCCTGTGATTAATTGATCGGCTGCATCGCGGTCCTGGTTTATGAACGTTAAGGCGGGGGGCCCGGATGGCATTCCTCTCCCGAGTTTTGAGGGTGTGCTTCCGACTGGCCCCTCCCCTCGTTAACTATATTCTCTATATCTCAATACTAGCACTTTCCTCAGTTGGAAGCAGCCATGTCACCTATTCCGAAAAAGGGAAGCCTCTATCCTTCTAACTATCGCCTATAGCTCACGTGTATTCTATCTAAGATCTTGAAACCCTTCTACTTCATTCTTAGGCATCTGGACTTCATTCTCCTTCTTTCCGATCGCCACGTGGCTTTCGGCGTTCGCAGTCTATCTGGTGATATCTTTCTATTAACCCGATTTTATGGTTTTCGCCTTAGGAACTAGGGAGACTTGCGTGGTGTGCTTGCATTTTTCCAAAGCATTTGACCGGTATGGCACGCGTCACTGCTCTCCAAGCTCCCTCCTTTGGATTTCCTCCTTCTCTTGCTACTTATGTCTAGTTCTTCTTTCAAATCGCTCAATATCGGGTGTTGTTGATGGGGCGACTTCTTCTTTTTCTGTCAATAGTGGTGTTCTCAGGGTTCTGTCTTATCTACTTTTCCTATTCATTAAGATCTTCTCACCTGCACATCTAACTTATTCACCGTCATATGCCGATGATCGCCTTCCACTCATTCTCAACTGTCATTTCAAATTCTG
>JABUQX010008555.1:7500-21431 GCA_015478945.1 Trachelipus rathkii
TAAAAAAAGTTTGTGAAACTCGCTGGTGCCAACGGCATGAATCGGTTTTATTATTTAAATTATGATGAACCAGATAATAGGCAGCTTTAGAACACACATGAAATGTGAAGCTTGGAGTAGTAAACAAAAGCTACTTAATTTCTAACAATGTTTATAGTGCATCTTTTCTGGTTTCCTTATTTGTTTTAAACAAGACTATTAAGTTTAACATACCAATCTTTCAAACAATTGCAGACTAACAGGTTATTGATTTGGTGAGTGCATATTATGAAGTGAATCTAGTTAAAACTAACTTGAAGCCATCAGAAAAATGCAACATTAGAATTTCATCAGCAGATCTTTTGAAAGCAGTGTGTGACGTCCTGAATCTGAGCTGGGTACTTGAAATTGTTTTAACAAGAATTAACAAAATTCCAAAAATAAGACCAACATTTCCTACTTCCGACCCACAAACTTATTATCGCACATCCATTTTTATACCATTTTTGGATGGATTTAATATCAGCCTTAGGAGAGAGGTTTTTAAAATCATAAAGAAATTATATCTTCCTTGCATTTGTCATACCTGACCAGGTGTAATGTGCCATATGAGAAGATGAAAGATTGTATATACATTTTACAAGGAAGACCTCGAAAGTCAATTGAAGATTTCAGCTAAGGCAGAATGGGATTTTGAGTTTGAAATGGGCATTACAGCACAGCATCCGTCCAAAACAGCAATAGACGGACTAGGTTCTTGTTTCGCAGTCACATTTTCCAAATATTTACATCTTGTTGCAAATTCTAGCAATTTTACCCGTGCTACTGCTTCAGTAGAAAGAAACTTTTTCAACATTAAGACTTCTGAAAACTACTTGAGAAATCTATTGGAGATTAAAGACTTACTGGATTTGCCCTCCTCTATATATACATCGAAATATTGACATTAAAAGTGAAGATGTAATCTCAGATTTCGCTCAATCTCATGCCCGGCGTTTAAATTTAACAATTTAGGTAAGGTAATTTTAGTAATTTATATAATTATTCCCCTTTTTTCTTAGAAATTTTATATTTGGTCCTTTATTTTAATAAATTCTAATTTTTATATATATATATATATAATTATATATTATATTATATATATATATATATATATATATATATTATATATATATAATATTATTTAACATATTATATATATATGAATAATATATATATATATATTATCATTATATATATATAATATAATATTATATATCATATATATATATATATATTATATATATATATATATATATATATTTTTATATAGATAATTATATATATATATATATAATATATATAATATATATATAAAGAAACTATTTTTGTTTGGCCCCCCCCGAAAAAAAATCCTGGATACGCCACTGTAATATATATATTATATATGCTTATTATATTATATATATTTATATTATTATATTTATATATATCTATATATTATATATACTATATTATATAATATATATTATTTATTATAAGGGATTGATGACACTAAAGTAAATTTAAGGCAAAACTGAGAAGGTTTAGTGTATAAAAAAGTTAAGAGTTGTTTTAAGAATCTCAAAGGTTATCGGATCGTTGTTACTCGGACGCAGAGGATGAAAGGAAAATCCACGGAAGAAGAAAAGATCCCGTACGAAACGGTAAATAATAATAAATTAATAATTTATTGTTATTATTATAAATTTTAAAAGGAACTGTTATTGACAAGTATTTATTTTTAATAGGGATTGGCCTAGAGACTAGGTGCCATTTAAACCAGTAATCTACTCAGGGATAATTCCCAGATTGGCTGACGCAAAGATGATTATTGTGCGTCGGATGATTAGTTCAAAAGGAATTGGAAACAGCAGTTAATAAATCAGTGTTCTCTTGCCTGCCTAGAACCAAGTTGGAATTAGGTTTAACCTCGCCTAAAGTTGGAATTATGAATTATCACACTTATTCGGGATTTATAATGGTGTTAAGTATGGCATTTTAGAAATGGTTAGTAAGTAACCGTTCATATTTTCTTTATTACAAGTTGTTCCGGTATTTACTCGATTTTGTCCTCAAATTTATGACTTTCTTATTGTGAATTATTGAATATTTACTTATCAGTGTCCGAAGATTAAAGGTTATGTGCTTTATTTTGACGTTTAATTTCCTCGTTGATAAACTATTTATCCTTAGGTCTCACGAACATTGCCAGTGAATTAAGTGGAAGTGAGAATTACCAAGTGTTAAGGATTTGTGCATTTTATAAGGAATAATAATTGTAACACTTTTAATTATTAATAATAATTGTTAGGCTAAATTAGATTAGGGTACGATATTTTAATATCGATATATTAGGGTATAATTAAAAAGGTTTAAATATAAAGTAAATGTGTTGTTAAGAAATGATATTTGTGAAATATATATTAAGAATCTTTTGGCCTTGTTTTTTCCTCGTTTTTTGTTGTTTAATTGATGAGTTTGTTAACTTGCTTTGATCGGATTATTGGAGTCTTATTTACAGAATTTGAACAGAGATTAATAAAGGCAAAGGTCAGCATTATTACCAATATATATATATAGAATTATATATATAATATATATATATATATATATATATATTATTATTATATATATATAATATATATAATATATATTATATATATAATATATATATACTAATACATATATATTATATATATATATATTATATATACTATTATATATATATTATATATATATATATACTAATATATATATATATATGAAGTGCCTAATATATAGAAAAACGGCCGCCCCTGCATACATATATTATAGTATATATATATATATATATATATATATATATATATAATATATATATATATATATATATATTATATATATATATATATATATATATATATATATTATATATATATATATATATATATATATATATATATATATATTATATATATATAATATTATATATATTATATATATATATTATATATATATATATATTATATATATATATATTATATATATATATATTGTTATATTTTGCATTAAAATATAAGAAAAAAAAATAATAATAATAATAAAAAATAAAAAAGGAAAATCCAAGAAAATTCATTACTATATGAGCATCAACTATGGTTACAAAAAATTACCAAAATATTAGAAAGGTAGAAAAGCAAAAATTGATTGCAAAACAGAGAAAATTGCTGAGGAAATCAGAATATTGGGTGCGGTGAAAAATAAGGGCTTGCAAATAGAATAAAGGCTACAGAAAGCCGAATATTATGAAAAATTACTAATTAGGAGATACTGCAAGCAAATATAAGCTATTGCAGAAACTCAAACAAGCTATTGAAGCAACAAACTGCCAACTTTGCCAAAGCAAATTGAGAAAATAAAGGCAAAGGACAGAATTGATCTTCAATCAACCAATCAACATTAGGGAGATATTGAAGACTACTTAGACCATCTATTCAATTCAAGGGCTAATTAATTTCACAAAGAAGAAACTAGTAAGGTGGAATTAATAGCAATTGACTAAATTCTTCAATCATCTAATATATGAATAAAGAAGCCAGAAGAAAATTTAGAACATCAAGAAAAACTCTAGAAATTTAAGAATTCAAAAGAAAAATTTAAGTAAGGAATTTGTCAGCTATATGATTAGAGTGACCAATCTTCAAAGCAACTTTTATTAATAAAGCAGCAGTCGCTACAATTTGAGCTAATATCTAACTCACCCAACCCTAAGCTCAAGCGCATTCTGAAATCCGAATACAATCAGTAATTAGAAGGTAAGTTATTGTTTCATAGGTTTAATAAGAGTTGGTGTGAATGTGGTATTATTTTAAAAAAGTAACATATATGAGTTTTTCAAAACAAAAGCTAATAAGGACAAAAATAAATAAAAGTCAAAAATAATTATTTTTTATTAAAATCCTATTTTTCAATGGCAACCAATGGATAATTTTGTCCAGATAATCGCTGTGTTATATTTTTTTTTTGCGCTTTTAGTATTTGGTACTTTTCATATATTTCTAGTTTGTTTATAATTTTTAATATTTTTGAACTGCTTCGGAATATATCCTACGATGTTTAAAAAAATTCACAAATTCCGAATCGGAGTATTTCAAACCCTGATGAAAGGAATTTCTAAAAGTTCTTCTACAATTTAAGCACGGCTTGGTGAGAAATACAGAAGGGTTGTCACTTCAGATGGAGGATGATCATCGATTACACAAAATTTAAGTATACAATAAGAATAGTAAACATAAAAATAATACAATAATAAATATGTACAGGTAAACTTATATTAGAAAATATAAAATTTATCTGTAATATATACAATTGTTGGGTTAAAGTAACATCCTTCTTTACCTTTAATTTTATAAAATAAAATTATATAAAATTTTATATAAACATTTATATAAACTTTTATAAAATAAAATGAGTGAATGAGTTCGATAAATATTTAGTTTTAAGAGTTTTAATGGTTTTTCATTAATAGTTTTAATAAAAAAATCCTGAGCGATATCGAACGAATGAAGATCATCGGACAAAATAGATGTAATCTGAAACAACTAGAAGGAAGGTTTTAAGGTTCCTTCAGGAAATTAGCAACCTGTTACTATAAAATTACAGTATTAAGGGCAATATGGCATGCTCTCTTAATAACTTAGACTTTAAGTCCTCGAAAATTAAACGATGAATTAACATTTCGACGCAAAGGTCGAATCTCCAACAATACTTGTAGTGAATTAATAGCAGAATCTGCAGAGGCAGATAAAATACAGCAGTGGCTTACATTAAAATTAAAGCCATATTATGATTTAAAAGCTGACATTTCAAAATATTGAATAAATATGAGCCAAGGATTATACCACAAAAGACTGTGGCTAGCAATACTATCTAGTACAAGTAAGTATATCTACGCTCAAAAATTCAATAGGCACATCATGTTGCTCGAAATTTGAAAAAAGTAAAATAACTAATTAAGAGCATGAACAACTACTTGTAAAAAAAGGGAATCAGCGAAATTTTGATTTGTGCCAAACATAGTACTATATAAAATTTAGAGCAAAGTTTAATAAAAATTGAACAAAAATTGAAAGTCCAATTTTCAGTATTAGCGATACTTCCTGGTAAAATGGAAATGAAAAATGTAAATTTTCAGAATCTAAAATAAAAAGTATAGGTGAAAATAACAATCAGGAGTCTAAATTAGTAGAAATTTTAAAACAAAAGTTAGAAGTGAGTATTAACAATCCTCTTCCAATATGTGAGCCAGAAATATTTTCTGGAAAAGATCCGACTAAATTTAAAGATTTTATGCTAGTTTTTAAAACTAATATAGAAGGAAAATGTGAAAATGAAATGAACAAGCTTTCCTATTTAATTAAGTATACAGAAGGTAAAGCAGAAAATATAGTAGAAGTTGTATGGCAATTTGGATGAAAATTAAGTTTAAAAAGGGAGGCAGTAGAAAACCTGACGAAACAGTATGGAAATAAACAAGTTATTGCTAATACATATCTAAAAAAGCTGGAAGACTGGAATGAAATTAAGAATGAGGATGGTGAAGCTATGGCAGATTTTTCTTTGTTTTAGATGCTATTAATAATGCAATGGGAAATATTACTCCTTTAAATGAATTGAATTCTACTGGTGCTATTTATAGAATAGTTAAAAAACTTCCTACAAACAACGTGATAAGTGGAGATATAAAGTTGATAGTATGTATGAAGAAAATAAAAAGGTAAACTTTAGTACATTTACAAAGTTTGTTGAAAAAGAAGCAAGGATCATGAATACACCTTTGTTCGGAGAACTTGGCATTGGTACAAAACCCAAACAAACCAAATTACAAAGTGAAAAAGGTAAGTCACTTTATACAAAAGAAAATAATAATGACCATAGAAATAATAATAATATAATAATTATAATTAATAATAATAAATATCAATAATAATAATAATAAATAAATATATAATAATAATATAATAATAATATAATAATAATAATATAATAATAATAATAATAATAATAAAAATAATAAAAAAAAAAAAAATAATAATAATAATAATAATAATAATAATAATAATAATAATAATAATAATAATAATAATAATAATAATAATAATAATAATAATAATAATAATAATAATAATAAATAATAATTTAATATATATAATAATAATAATAATAAATGGAATATAATAATGCAATAAAAAGAATTATGGTAGTAGTAAAAGTAGTAGTAATAATAATAATAAATCACAGTTTTGCAACTTTTGTAAAAAGGACAATCATAGTATACTTAAATGCAAAATTCTAGAAAAACAAAGCCAAGATGAAATAACAAAGTTCATAAAAGACAATAAATTATGCTTTAAGTGCCTCAGATCAAATCACTTTAGTAGTAATTGTAAAAGACCAGAAAAATGTGAAAAATGTAATAAGCAACATTTAACATTTCTGCATAGAGAAAAAGATAGTGCCAAAGAGCAGGATGGTTCAAATATCTCACCAGCAGCACTCACTGTGAATTTAGAGGATAAAGATAAAAAGGTAGAGTCAAAAGAATCAGGAAGTAATGAAGCAAAAACCTTTCAGACAAAAGTAAGTAATAAAAAGCTATTTTATCCTGCAGTACCAGTTAAAATCAAGCTTAAAGGTAAAGATAAAGTGATTATGACATACATGGGTTTAGATACATATTCATCAGCATGTTTTATGGATTTAGATATAGCCACAGAATTAGGTATGTCATATATGAAACCTCATAAAGACATAGATATAACTACTATGTATGGGCAACATAAAATAAAAACATACATTTTAAACAATTTAGAAATCTATGATATTGAGATGAGGAAATCTGAAACCATAAATAATATATACTGCAAAGAAAATTGGCCCTTTAAAATGGAAGAGAGTCCATCTATCAAAGATATAAATGGATTGGAATACTTGAGTCATGTGCCCTTCAACTTCATAAAATCAAAAATTGGATTATTAATAGGAATGAATCAAAGTAAATTGTTAAAACCCATGGAAGTAGTAGAAGGTCATTACAACTATCCCTTCGCAGTTAAGTATTCATTTGGATGGGCATTACAAGGTTCGACACCAGATGGTATACCAGCATTCATGAGTTTAAGATGTCATAAAACACAAATACAACAAGAAGATGATAATTTGCTTGAACTTATTGCTAAGAGAGTTTTCCTGAAAGAATCCTGAAAGCAAGTCTGTTGACAGTGTAAAGATATAAAGTGGAAAATAAGGTTGCAAATACATTACCAAAGAACAATTACAGGTAAATTTCTAGTTGGTTTACCATTTTAAAAAGCAAATCAGCAATTTTCTAATAACAAAAATCAAGCATTAGCAAGACTGTACTCCTTAAAAAGTAAATTTTTCAAAGATAAAGAATATTTTATACAGTATAGTGATAACAAAAATGAAATGTTAAAACAAAATTTTGCAGAAAAGATTGAGAAACATGAATTATTAAACAATGACAGATTCTATTTAACACACAATGGTGTAATCCGCACAAAAGAAAAAAAATTCGACGAGTAGTCATTCAATGCAGTTTGCCATAAATGGTATTTCTTTAAATCTAGTTTACTCAAGGTAAGACTATATTTCCAACTACAAGGCATGCCTTTTAAGGTTCAGAAAGAGAATCTGCTTCATAAGCAGATAAGAGAAGATGTTTTATCAAATACAGTTACTTGACCAGATAAGATTACCAGCGGCTTTTATGGTTTCCGCAGATGGTAATTTAAATAAACTCAGAGAATATAGAGTTAACAGTTCATATATTTGAAGTGTGAGCTCACGCTTCATTGCAAATTATGTTTTGAAGCAAACTACACATGTAATTGAAGCAGAAAAATTTAGGTAATTTAGCCAAAGATACAATACTTAGAAATTTCTATGTGATGATTGCTTAAGTCTGTGAAATCAGAAAATGAGGCTATAGCAGTTTATAAAGAAGTTAAAGAAATTAGTAAAGATTTTAAAGAAATAAACTTAACTTTGGAAGATTTGCCTTACAAAAGTATTAGCGCTTCAACAGTTGGGACGCCAAAAAAGATTTAATGAAGACTAGGGTAAGATCTAAAAAATAAGATGACAAAATAGAAGTATTACTCAGTTGCATTTTTTCCATTATGATCCACTGGGATTTATTAGCCCAGTACTACTAGTAGCTAAAAAGATATTTCAAAATTTATGCAATAAAAAAGTTAAATGGGATGATGAAATTCCATCAGACATAAAAAAAAGTTACTTAAAATGGCTAAGTGATGTTAATAAGCTAAATGATTTTCAAGTCCCTAGGCCATATAATCCAAATTGTCTAAAGTATAAAAGTGTAGAACTACATTATTTTTCAGATGGTTCTCAAATTGCATATGCAGCAGTAGCATATATAAGATTCATTGGAGAGAATGATGAAATATATTGTTCATTGGTGTTATCTAAAACAAGATTGATACATTAAATAAAAATTTTGAATGCTTCATATCAAGAATAGATTGAGTGGGCAGCAAAATTTAGCAGTTAACTACACAATTTTGGAAGATGAATTAGATATTGAACATAACAAAGAGTATTTTTGATGATAGTGAAATTGTATTGCAATATGTTAAAAATGAATCAAAAAGGTTCAAGAGATTTGTACACAATAGAGTTAACTATATTAGATCACAAACAGAAAACCAATGGAATTATGTACCAGGTAAGCTAAATGTAGCAGATATAGCAAGTAAAGGGATATCTGTTAATGAGTTTTTGAACAATAAACTATGGAGCACTGGTCCAGAACTTTATTGGCCTGAGCAAAATAAAGAAAATAAATAAAATAAATAAAATAAAATAAAGAAAATAAATTAGATGATGAAAATGATGAAATTATAAAAAGTAAACCAGTAATGGCCATTCAACTACAAGAAAGTTCAACAGACAAGCTTATACATTCTGTCTCAGATTGGATGAAATTAAAAATAAAAGTAGCATAGATATTAAAAGTTAAAGAAAACTTGCATAAGAAAACCTGGAATAAAAGTGCTATGACAATCACAGAATTAAAAGATACAGAAAAGGCTATTTACAAATATGTACAAAATAAAGAATTTCATGATATACAATACAAAATAAAAAAGAAAGAAGCTTTGCCAAAAAGGCACATTTTGGCAAAATTCCTACCATTTTTAGATGATAATGGAATATTAAGAGTAGGTGGGAGGAATAAAAATCTGAATGATGTATCATATGATTTTAAACATCCAATTATCTTGCCAAATAGTCATGTTACAAAGCTAATAATGAAACATTATCATAGAATTAATGGACATTTAGGAAAACAAACAGTTTTAAATGCTTTAAGAGAGAAGTACTATATCATTGGAGCAAGCAGAAGTATTAAGAAGATCCTAAAAGATTGCATAATATGCAGAAAGCTCCATACAAGGCCAACTCAGCAGTTGATGGGAGATTTGCCCAAAGATAGATTAGAATGTGATGTACCACCATTTACAAGTATTGGTATTGACGCCTTTGGTCCATTTCTTATAGTAATGGGAAGGGGAAAGTAAGAGAAAAAAGATATGGATTAATATTCTCATGTTTAAGTAGTAGAGCAATACATTTAGAGATGTTATATTCATTAGATACTGATGCTTTCATCAATGCTCTAAGAAGATTTATCAGCCGTAGAGGCAATGTGAAATTGATTCGATCAGATAATGGATTGAACTTTGTGAAAGCTAACAAAGAATTAAAAGGACAAGTTAAAAATTGGAATAATAAGCAAGTAAATAAATTTTTTGAGCAAAAAGAAATACAGTGGTTATTTCAACCCCCTCATAGTTCTCATAAAGGAGGTCATTTTGAAAGACACATTAGAACTGTAAGAAATATATTACAATCTTCACTCTTAGAACAGCCAATAAGGTTGACAGATGATAACTTGAACACTTTGTTCTGTGAAATAGAATTCATTATAAATAACAGAACAATAACAGAATTTTCAAATGATTTAGAAAACTTAGAAGCTTTGACACCAAATCATCTACTAACCCTTAAAGGCAATATAACATTCCCACCAGGTTTATTTCAGGACAAAGATTGCTACTTATATAAAAGATGGAAACAAGTTCAGTATCTTGCTGATTTGTTTTGGAAAAGATGGATCAAAGAATATGTCCCTTTATTGCAAAAAAGAAGTAAATGGTTAGCAGAAAAAGAATCACCACCAAGTGGGAGATTTAGTCCTTTTATAGATAGACTTCAAACCAAGAAATAATGTTGGAATTTCACGGGAAAATAGTTACGTTATTACAAAGATCGACCTCAAACGGTAGGAATAGTCAGATGTGAACATAATAAAGGAAAGAATCAACTATATATAACAATTTTTGAAAAGACCACATATACAAAATTATATATGCTGAGAGAAAAGTGCAGGATTATAACAGAAAGACAAAGAATTGTAAAACTCTAGGAAACTAAGAATATAAGAAAGGTTAATATTCTAGCAAAGGGGCGTATTGTATATTTGCATTAAAATATAAGAAAAATAATAATAAAATAAAAATAAAAAAGGAAAAATCCAAGAAATCTCATTACTATGTGAGCATCAACTATGGTTACAAAATTTTACCAAAATATTTCAAGAGTAGAAAAGCAAAATTGATTGCAAAACAGAAAAAATTGATGACAAAAGCAGAATATTGGGTGCGGTAAAAAATAAGGGCTTGCAAATATAGAATAAAGGCTACAGAAAGCCGAATATTATGAAAAATTACTAATTAGGAGATACTGCAAGCAAATATAAGCTATTGCAGAAACTCAAACAAGCTATTGAAGCAACAAACTGCCAACTTTGCCAACATTGAGAAAATAAAGGCAAAGGACAGAATTGATCTTCAATCAACCAATCAACATTAGGGAGATATTGAAGACTACTTAGACCATCTATTCAATTCAAGGGCTAATTAATTTCACAAAGAAGAAACTAGTAAGGTGGAATTAATAGCAATTGACTAAATTCTTCAATCATCTAATATATGAATAGAGAAGCCAGAAGACAAATTTAGTAAATCAAGAAAACTCTACAAAATGCTAGAATTCAAAAGAAGGAAATTTGGAGTAAGGAATTTGTCAGCTTTGATTAGAGTGCCAGTGCTTCCAAGCAACTTTAATTAATAACGCAGCCGTCCTAACAATTTGAGTAATATCTTAATCACCCACCCTAAGCCTCAAGCCTTCTGAAATCCGATACATCAGTAATTTAGAAGGTATAGTTTATTGTTTTATAGGTATTATATAGTTGGTGTGAATGTCGGTCATTAATTTAGAGGAGCTAACATCTATGATTTTCAAAACAAAAGGCTAATAAGGACACAAATAAATAAAAGTCAAAATAATTATTTTGGGTTTAAACAATCTATTTTTCAATGGCCCACAATGGATACTTATCGTTAAATTGCTACTTGTTTATTTTTTTGTCTATTGGCTTTTAAGCTATTTGCTTTTATATATTATAGTTTTGTTATATTTTTATATTTTTTTTTAGAGCCTGTTCGAATATATCTAACTTTAAAATAAAATTAACATTCAATGAGTATTTCAAACCACTGATGAAAGGATTTTTGTTTTATATACTATTTATATATATTATATATATATATATATATATATTTATATATACTATATATTATATATATATAATACTATATATTATATAATATATTATATTATATATATTATATATATATGTATTATATATATATATATATATAATATTATATATATATATATATATATATATATATTATATTATTATATATATTATATATAATACTATTAATATATAAGATATATATTATATTATTATATATATAATAATATATAAACTATAAATATAAATATATATATATATACTAGTATATATATATATTATATTTATTATATATATATATATATATATATTATATATATATATATATATATATATATATATATATATGAAGAAACAATAGTGGCTCCAGCACTGAACTCTGTGGACACAACTCTTCACTATTTCCCATGATGGCTCCTTGCCTTTTAGTTCTACACGCTGTATTCTCTTCCACAGGCACTCTTTAATTTAACCACGTACCATTCCACCTATATTATATAGAGATAACTTTTGCATCAACCTCATGTGGGAAGCCTTATCAAAGGCATTGCTGAAGTCTATATATATAGTATATATATATATATATATATATATATACTTAGTATATATATATATATATATATATATATATATTATATATATCATATTATATTATATATATTATATATATATATATATATTATATTATATATTATATAGCATTCTAAGTATATATATATAATATCAACTGAATCTCAACGGTCAATGCAGTTAGTAATGTATTTCTCTCAAAAACCATACCGAGAGTCATACAATACCTTGTTATCATCCAAATATTTCTCTATTTAAACTGTCAGTAACTTTTCGAAAAATTTTACAACCAGAGATGTTAAACTAACTGTTGCTCTATTTCCTAAATCTCCATTACTACTATTCTTATAAAAAGGTACAGCATATGATGATTTCCATTCCTCTGGTACCTCACCATATGTTATAGATCGTTTTAAAATCAAATACACTGTCCTGTCTTTGCAATACTTCTACTACATTACTTCAGAATTCTACCCTATATACCATCAGGACCTGCAGCTTTACTTTGGTAATACTAATTTTTAGTAAAAAGATTTAATTTCTTTAATTTCAATTTTCCAAACTCCCATAGTCTATTTATTACATTCATACCAGAACTATTAGTGTCTAAACTATTAATCAATCTTTAATCAGGAAACATTGGCCCTAAATAAACATTGAAATGTTACCAAATTCCTTATCTGAACTTATTAACTTTTCATCAATTTTAATTGGACCAATTGTCTTATACTTACTTTTAAATTTATAAAAGCTAAAAAACTTTTTCAGGTCCTTATTATTATTCCATGCAAAATTAATTTCTGCCAAACTCATTGCCTTTTCATTGACTGGTTAAGTTCATTTTTAATTTTTCTATAAATTTCTATATCTTACCCACTACAACTACTACTACTACTACTACTACTACCGTTGAATATTTTAAAACATCTACGCTGTTCATCAGTTTTCTCATATCTCTCTCTATTACATCAAATAGGTTTTCTCTTCGACACCTAATGGGTCTGTCTTTAAATATACTGGGTGAATAATATTCATGTAAGAAAATTTGATAGAAAGCGTTTTACATAATTAAACAGTTATGGTCTTTAAACTCCTTATCAAGGTCAATTATTCTAAGCATGTCTCGAAATTTGTAAAATCGACATTTCGGAAATCTAAGATTTTTTCCTTATTAACTTGTAATTTAGACCTAGATATTACATTCCTATTAAATCTAATTATATTATGGTCAATAATTCCTGAACTCTCCTCAACTCTAACCTCATCCACCATACTTTCATCGTTAGTCTAAGAGTGCTGCGTGAATCGTAGGTTCTTGACCCACCTGGCTCAAAAACAATGTCAAGTATACAATTTTTAAACACAAAACTTTTATGATCCACGTTAGAATAAGAAATCCTATTAAATGCCAGGAATAAAATCTCTAATTACAACTATACCGTTTTCTTTACTGTGGCATGATGTCTCAATTTCTTTCACCATTTCCGCATTTAATTCTTTTCTCTGGTCAGAGGGTCAATAAAACGCCACTATTCTGTACTATTTATTACGCATAAAGATTTCTAACCACACATATTCCACATCATGATTATTAGTTTTACCGTCAGTCATTAACATAGATTGATATTGCTGTTTTAACATAAGCGTCACACCCTATCCGCTACTTTCT
>JABUQX010008556.1:0-42242 GCA_015478945.1 Trachelipus rathkii
AAAATTCTGAAGCAGATTTTGAGAGAGAAATTTATTTCAGCGGAAAACGACTCATTTCCTCCATATTTCTACTTTACATAAGCTTTTAAGGATATATAATTATATAGTGAGTATATATATAGGTATATATATATATATATATATATAATATATAATATATATATATATATAATTTATATATATATATATAGTAGATATAATTAATATATATAGTATATATATAATAATATATATAATTATATATAGGTAGAAGCAGTAGTAATTTTGTTCTGTATATATTATATAATATTTTATTTGTATTTAAATATATATAATATAATACTTATAGTGGGGATTTTATTTTTTATTAGTAGTATATATATAAGATATATATTATATATAAATATATATATATATATAAATTTATAATTTATAAATAATATATATTAATATAATATATAAATAATATATATAAATAATATTATAAATATTACATATAATAATAATAATATATATATTTATATATTATTATAATTTCGACAAATACTTATTTATTATATATAATATATATATATTATTATATATATATATTTGTTAATGTGAAATAAAATTATTATGCAACAGTGCTAATTATTATATTTGTGAAAATTTTTCAACTGTTTTTGAATTGACCAAAAATTGCTTTCGCTGTGAAGCTAAGATTCTCTCCTTTTTTTAAATTTTAAAAAAATTTATGAACTATTCGATATGTTTAATATTTAGATCGTGGATGTTTCGTCAAATAAAAAAAATGACAATTCTTTTATTATTAAAATACGACTGAAATAAAAACGTTTACAAAATAACTAAAAGCCGCAAAATTCAAAAAAGAGCCAGGATAAATTATCTTGAAAAGTATTGAACACTTACAGGAAATTTAATACATACGTTGGGGAAGCAGCGTATTAAAATGCTTACACGGAATTTTAAATGTAAAAGGACTGGATAAAAAGTTCAACGTCTTACAACTATAAGAAGATAAATTACATTATTGGGAACCTTTCTTTCATTTTTAAACCATGCCTCAATTTGGAGTTTCATCCACGATTACACAAACCCAAGGTAGAAACCATTATAACCAAGGATCGGGGCTCCGGCTCCTAGAAAGTGGACGACGGGGGACTTCGCCCCCTCTTTGTCCCCCATTCGCTCGAGGCCCCCTAATGAATATATTTTCCTGAACTTCAATTTTTTAGGGGGGTGGCGAGCCGATGGGGGGACAGAGGGGGGGGGACGAAACGACTTATATAAATAAAAGGCCCTTTATATTCTGTGCTATTAATGTTAATTTGTTTTCTGTATGTCGTACTCTTTCGAGGTTTTTTTTTGTTTTTTTTTTTTTACATCCGTAAAAGCTTATACGCTGATTCCATAATATTGCATTTGGTTTCCTGTAATTCATACCATTCGAGATAATTCTCCTGCCCTTTTCTGGAATTTTGCACCTTAAAAAAATATAGTATAAACTTGGTTAGGTAGGTATTAGAAACTTAAGAAAATCGTACAAAAATTTTGTATTCGCTCCTTTACCTGGAGTGGCTTCCTCTCTCTCCTCTCTCTCTCCTTCTCTCTTCTACTCTCTCTCTCTCCCTTCTTCTCCTCTCTCTCTCCCCTCTCTCCCTTCTCTGCTCCTCTCTCTCTCTCTCTCTCTCTCTCCTTCTACTCTCTACCTCTCTTCTCTCTTCCTCTTTTTCTCTTCTCCTCTCTTCTCTCTCTCTCTATAAAATATATAATATATATAATAATATATATTAAATATATATAATATATATTAATATATATATATTATTATATATATATATAAAATAATAATATAAATATATATATACTATATATATATATATATATATATATTACACAACATATTTTCTTTTTAAAAGGAACATTAAATTTGAAATTAAAGACACCGGCAATTAATAATTAAATGACTTTTCATTCTTTTTAACTAATTAAATTTTACGTAGTATGAAAAATTTTGGCAAAATCGAAATACTCACCTAAAAATTAAGCTAACTTCGAACTACTAAATTGACTATTATGCTTAGAGAAAAACACGCCCTGGGACATTCAATTTACAATGAACCAATATATATATATAATATATTAATATATTAATAATATAATATCTTTTTAATTTTAGGACCTACTAATATTAAACTATAATATATATATACTACGGCTTATCTCTGAATGGATACCTTCTTATAGCATGATCTAATATATATTATAATTATATATATTAAATTATAGATTAGAAAAAAATATATATTTACTCATTCTCGTTTTAATTTTTTTTGTTATTAATATTATTGCTACTAATATGATACAAACCAGATTGATTCAGCGGTAACGGGCTATGATTCAAAAAAGTCTCAAGTATTTAAATAATTTTAAGAAAATGCTAATTATGTAAAATATTTTTCAAAAATGCGAAAATATCTCGAAAAAGTGAGACTAGCACACTCTAACAGAAAAAACCCAAATTAAATAATTGAATCAGCGTATAAAAAGGGACTTATTATTTAAAAATTGTAAAAAAAAAAAAAAAACAATGGGCCTCTAATATATATATTTTTTCGTATATGAAAATTATGAAGTACGACACATAGAGGAAAAAACCAAACATTTATTGGAACAGCGTTATAAAGCTTATTACCCAAAAACATGTAAAAATAATTAAAAAAAAACTGCAAAAAAAAAAAAATAAACAAAAAAAAAAAAAATTAATTAGGGGGCTCGAGGCCGACAAAAGACGCAAAATCCAAGAAGGGGGACGTTTCCATTACCCCGTAGGAAAGAAAACCCCGCGACACCAAAATACCAAAAGAGCGGGGGTTCCGGAACCCTCCCCGGAGGAGGGAATATCCGACCCTGTAAAGTTCCCCCGAAGCCGAGGGGGACCCCGAACTCCTGCCATCTTTGCCGGGGTTACCGGTATTCCTTTATTCAAAAAAAAAAAAAAAATTTAAAACAACGACCATTTCAAAAACACTAGTCCTATATATTTTTGATTCATCTCGAATACCTCTGATTTGTTTGCAAGGATTTCATTAATTACTAGAATATTTTTAGATAAATAAAAGAACTAAGGAAATAACACGGGATGAAGTCGTTTAAACATATAGAGGTACCGTAATATAAATAATATATAATATTATATACTATATAAGAATCACAAAGAAATATATATATAATAGTGAGTATAAATATTATACCATAATATTTATACCATAATACTAAATATATATAGATCAATTACTACTGATAGTAATGATAGTTTAATTAATATTAATTACTCAATATTTATACCAACCTTTGACCAGCTATATTACGTTTAAACTCGAACTATTAGTTATGACAGTTATTAGTAAGGTTACGACTTGCATAAAAAAAATTTCTAAAGGACGGTGGTTTTTATTTTTTTTTTTGGTTCATAGTTTATTAAGTCCACCAATCTGTCCAAAAATAAAACTAAAAAAAAATAAGGGTAAAAAATTAAAAAAAATATTGAAGCGAAAATTTTTAAAAAACTTTTAATAAATCCAAAAAAAGAATTTATATAGACATCTTCAGAATCGGAAAAAAGTAGGAAATATTAACTATATATATAATATATAAATATAATACTATAATAATATATAATACATTTGTTATATTCAAGATATCATAAAAACTATTATAAAATCTAGTATACTATATAATTATTATTATATCAAATATAGAAATAATTATATATATTATAATAGTATATATATAAATATTCATATATAAATCAGACTTGGTTCAAGGTAACAATACTTTACTCGGTACGTGAGCAAGAATGTTGTCACTGCATGATCACCATTCCTCTTGTAATGGCCTGGTTCAACTTGTTACTTGGTACTTGTTTCTAAAACCAGTTACTTGTTACTGTAAATCGGGCTTTCTTCGGTGTGCCTGGCCTATCCTAATGTAAGTGCAGCAACTTTTACACCGTATTAGTTTGTTTAGCAGTGTCAGCTCCGTGGTACTCTGGCTTCAGGTAACTGACAAGTACTTTTGCATTTTAAACTTGCAAATATTTTTTATTAAATTCGATGATTCCAGCAAATACTTTACAAATCTTCAACATATGATTTGATAAAATTGAGGAAATAAATAGGTAGGGAAAAGATTGTAAAGTGTGCTATCTAAGCACCCAGGCAAGATGAGGTTAAATATATAATATATAATATTATATATAATATATATTAAATATATACTATATAATATTATATATAATATATATAATTAATATATAAAATATTATTCAGAGGTGGAGCGTTCACGCAAAATAAGTCCGCCAATCCGCAAACCGCTGAGACGTCACGACGCTAAATCCCCCAATCTCTAAGGCAGAGTTGTTCACGACTGACCAAAGAAGTGTTATGACACCACTCTACTTCCCTTTTTTTTATTCTCGTTAATTTTTGTTTTTAGATCGCGGATTTTTTTTTTCTATTAAGTGTAAATAATATAATTAAATATATGAGTATTATGTGATACTAGAATATATTATTATAGTACAATATATTACTATAATATACTACGTATATATATATATATTATATATATATATATATATATTATAGATATATATATATATTATATATATACATAGAGAGAGAGAGAGAGAGAGAGAGAAAATGGACCTAAACATGCCGGCGAAATGGCGCAGGAAATGAGCAGAATCCCGAAAACCCGAAATGTCCTAGATCGAGAGCATGAAAAAGAAGGACTTGGAAATAAAGTTTCGGAGACTTCACGTTAGAAGAACGATAGAGAGACCGAGAGAAGCAGAAGAAGAAGAGATTTGAGATGATTTGAAAAAGGAACGAAGGAAGAGAGAACCAAAGGAGAGAGATTAGAGAGTAGTATTGAAGATTCGAGAGAGATACGAGTAGGAAGAGAGGAGAGAGTTTCATTACTCGCTTAGGACCAAATTTAAAATTGTAATTTATCTTGCAATATTTGCAAAAAAAAAAGGACCAAAAACCAAAAAAATTAAGCAATTCATTTATGAGTGTTCGATAACTTTGTTTACCGACACATATAACTGGGTAAATAACCTAAAAGATATTCTTTTCTTCGGCAACGTCTTCGTATCTCTGATTATTAAAAACCATAAAATAATAAATTACCAATTTTGCTTATGCGAATTAACTCTAATATTACAATTTTTGCAAACTCGATATATTAACTTATACATAAAAAATAAATTTATAACAGATAGTCTTATAATTTGCAAAGGAAAGAATGAAACTGCTATTTGATGCAATGACAGATGGTCAATTATAAAATATATAACAAAATTTCAATCTTTTTCAAGTTTGCACAAACATTAACAACTAACGACACCACCGCGTAAAATATAAATTTCAAACTAAGATTTCTGCTATAAAAGTCCCAGTATTGCCAGACAGGCTATGAGAAATTACCCACTTTTGTGATAATGTTCAAAGATTATTAATTATCCTTCTTAAAGAAAAATTTTGAACTATATGCAATATATCTGATATATTATAAATTATTAATATATTAATATAAATATATATTAATATAATAATATGATTTTATTAATAAATTATTATATAATAGTATAATATATATAATATAATAATATAATATATATATATATATAATATAAGTTGATATATATTTAAGTGAGAACTAACTAAAGGTTATTTCTTATTTTTCAATAGAGGTTAATAATTGTTCATTAAATTAATACCCTTCCATGCATACCCAAAACCAATAATAACCCTTCAAAATTACCACGCACTTGTGTACTCTAAGACTATATTTCACTCAGACGATAAGCATTGGCCAATGAAAGTGGGTATATATTATATATATATATATAAGTGAAATACTTCGATATTATATTCCCTAATCTATATTTTATGATAATAACTAAATAAATAATATAATATATATATAAATATATATATATTATTCAATAATATATATGTATATATACAGTAATAAAATATAATAAAATAATACTTCTACTCGGTACTAATCCATAAATCGTATATATAATTATATGGTCAGTTTCCTCCGATACGCACATGGCGATGTAACAAAAAAAGACTCAGTATTAACGAAGTGCGTACATGGAAAGATAAATAATCACGAAAGTTTATTATTCAATGCAGAGACGATTTTTATTCCATTACAAATATGTACGGTAGTAAATAACTCCTATTTGCCCTCTTAAGATTTCTCTTGCGGATAAAGGAGGCACCTATTTAAATTACAACTTCTAGCGAGGGGCCCCCAAAGGAGTCGGCAAGATCTCGCGCGCCTAGAAAAATCTAGCATACTATATCTATATAATATTATAATATAATATTTATTTATATAATAGATATAATATTAATTTAATTATAAAATATATAATAATAATAATATAATTAACTTATAACAATAGGGTATAAAACTATATGATATATCCAAAACTAGGTATATATTATATATAAGTGACATATCTAATGCAACTTAAGTGTAGACCTCAATAAAATTACCGCAATATGATGTATAAATAGATAATTAGATGCGATCCGGGGAGCCACTCCCTTCGAGGAGACAACAGTGCAATGTAACTCGAAGAAAAAAGCATATATTCACAGCTACAGGAAGAATAAATAAATTTTATTAATCAGCGAGATTTTTATCCATGAAATTTAAAATGTAAAAAATATATACTCCAACGCTTATTGACAAAAATTTAAAATTGTTAAAAATGTTGGAAAATCTGTTTATGATAAATGGATTAATCTTTATCTCAGAAGAACGAAGGAGTCACCATCGCTACTAGGTGAACGGGTTTCAGCAAGATGCACATAAGAAATATAGGTGTACGAGATGTCGGTTAAAGGTCGGTTTAAAAATATCATAAAATTATAGATTAATCTCCGCCAAAAGAGAGGTAAGAATCACATAAGTCTCTGGACACGTAGTCTGTGGACGGGTTTTCTTTCGAAGCCTACGAGGAGGAGCGCGGAGACAGGCCTCGTCAATAGGTCACCTATACCGGCTCGGCCCTGGCGAAATAAAGGAGAAAGAACAATATAAAGAAATTAAAAGAAAATTACTATTAACATTTTGCTTCAGGGATCAGAAAGCACTTCAAATAAAAAACGAATATTTTGGCTGAAGTCCCAATTTATGCTCTGCGCGGGACTTACATGAGTCAGAAATGGAAAGGTGTTAAATTGGCAAATCGAGAGCGATGACTTGCATTCGAGTGTTGATGAGAGAAGCTTGGCCGCTGACCATTGACCAAAGATGATATAATCAACATAATATTTAAGGGATTTATAGATAACAGTATTTTTTTTAAAAGCAGTACTTTCATGCGAATGTAAATTAAAAATGTACGTAAAACACAAACGGGAGCAACACCATTATGCGAAGACCAACTGTCTTTGTCTATATAAATGAATAAGAGATATATATAGGGTTAAATGGAGGATTGATAGGACCGACCGGTCTATCACATCTGAACACAGAACAGAACAAAACCGAAGGTTTTTGTCTGTGTTTGTCTGTTGTTTGTCTAGTGTTTGTCTTTTAATTTGTTTGCTAATTATTATTATTTATTATTATTATTATTACTTTCGAAGAAATATTGAATCACGAAGTGATCAGTAAAATTTCAAGGAGGTGTTAAAAAATATGTGGTGCTAAGACACGACTCAAAAGCTCGAACTCCGGGTTACTAAGACTCCGACTCCACCGACTCCGACTCCGACCTCGCGTACTCGCGAGCCGGACTCTCCGGAGCACGCTGCGGCAAAAGCTCGGGTTCAATCAGACACCTGCGCGATGGTGATCTCGTCATTTACGTGTTCTGTAGGAAATCATATAAATGCAATATATTGATAATTATACTTCATTAATTATTTCCAAATCGTATTATTATCCATAGATATACAATTCAAATTCTAATTTATAACTTCGTACTGATTATTATGTATTAATAATTAACAAAACTCGATAGAACAACTAAAATCAATCAATTATGTATTATTATTATTTGTGTAATTTTTCCACCGCGGTTTCTATTATTCGAGCGATCCAAAGATTGTCTGAGGTTGTGGTCGATATATATCTACACTGGGTTAGGTACAGTAAACAGTCGAAAAATAAATCTGTATGATAACATACAATTTGTTTGGTGGCTGCATAGCACTGCTAATAAGGTCGTCTATCGAGAGAAGATACCGTAGAAGTTCTCGTCAATATGACCTCGGTTATAAGACCGTAACAGCGGGGTGTCAAAGGTAATCCCCAGAAGGGATGGCACCAACCCACAAACATTAATAATTCGGAGGTGTAGAAACGCTTTGCACCAACAACAATCGCTAAGAGATAAAATAACAATAACTCTTTTATTATGGCATGAAGTGGTTGCCTTATCCTTCACGTGTCTCGTACTACCTGAGACCGGAAACACGAAACACCTGAGGTAAAATGACCGGATCTTGTTACACCACATTAGGGGAACACCAGGCGCAAGGCAACCACCCAAAATTCTGAAATATTTGGACGATTAAAATGACATGAAAATTGTCGGAATCGATACAACCCCTATACTGATGGAAATGTATCCTGATAGAAAAAATGAACCCCCGCGGCTTGTACCAAAATGACTGTGTGGGTGCCCCATCGAACCACGAGAAAGATAATTCCAATAAAGCCAGGCCGACCAGTACTACACCTCCAAAATCTCTTAGAAAAACTTCAATTTGACATTTAAGAACAACGAAAACTGTTGATATTAACAAGCATCTTGACTTTAAGGATTGCCTATCTGTAGATGATACCGAAACTACAGGGGTAAAAGAACGAACCGAAATTTGATCAAACTCGCGGGACCAGCCCCACCAAATCTGAAATATTGCCCAGTAAAGAATGATGAAAATCGGTAGGTACAACCATTGCTGTAGAAATGTATTATACTTTAGGATGAACCCAGGGTGTAAAATGACTGTGGGGCCCAGAAGAACACCAAAATGGCAAAAACAGAAAAGGTACTCACCCACACTAAATCTGAAATATATGAGGCATTAAGATGACACAACAGGCGAAAAAACTTGTAATATACTAGTGCCATTTTTAGGATATCTATTCTAGTATGTATCCTGAAGGTAATAAAAATGACACAGATTTGGCCCAATGTACAGGTGATTCCGGCCCCCAAATCATGACAAATATTGATCCTAGACGATGAAACGCGGTATACACCTACCAGGGTATAAAGGTACTCACTATCAGTGTATATGGACTGTTAAGAATAATCCGAATACCAGACCGTAAATTGGGGCGTCTCTTGGGAACCCCAACACTGAAATAATTTGAAGTCTTGCTAGAAACGATGGATGAACCTCGGGAATTATATCCAATATAAGTCGAGTACCCATATCGTATTATGGGATTATAAAAATACCGTAACAATCCAATAGAGGTGGTGTCACCAGCCCCAACAAAACTGAAATAATTGAAGCTACGAACGATGAAACTCGGCCTTTATCACATACCATATAAAAAAATGGGTTACTACCATATATCAAGGGTTAAAATAGCTCGATACACAGCCTAAAGGGGGGTCTTGACCGGGACCCCAAAAACTTGATAAATATTGACCTTAGAAAACGATGAAACTCGGATATACCCTAACTCTTCATATCTAAGTACCCATATCAATATCATGGGGTTATATATCCGTTTTCACATCCACATAAGGGGGGGTCACCAAGCCCCACAAAACTGAAATATTGTACGTAGGAACATACGTAAAACTGAGATATTACATTCTTTCTTGATGATGTAATCCTTCGATACAGTAAAAAGAAAAAAAAAATAGAAAAAAAATTAAAAAAAAAAAGATAAAGAAATTAAAAAAATATTATATATTTTATTAAAAATGAGAAAAAATTTTAGAAAAAAATTTCAAATTTTTTTTTTTAAAAAGAATTTTTCCATTTGAATATTTTTCAGAAATTTAGACAATTTATTTAATATTAAAAGGTAAAATTTATACAATTTAATTTATAATTCCTTTTTAAGTATTTATAAAATTAAAAAAATTTACCAGTTTTTTTATATATAATCAAACACCCTCTAGAGCCTCTGGAGCCTCTGAGCCTCTTGGAGCCTACTTGAGACTCCTCCCTATCCCTACCCTCAGCACCCTCCTTCCACCTACACGCCCTTTATACTTCCCCATCTATGATACTAGATGATTTCAAGTTTCATAATTCTGGTATTTAACATAAACATAAACTTTTATTATTTATATTATTGTTCCTTAATACTTGCTATCTATAACAGATAATAGGGTCCTTGTTAACTAAATTTTTTACGCATTGTGGTCATTATTTATCAAACTTGAAGAGAAATGGTGTTTATTCTATTATGAAGCGTTTTTTTACATTTCCCTAAACCTGATTAAATCACGTAAAAGAATCCCAACGACCGACCACCACCACCTGCCCCAAAAACATCCCTACCCACAATCCATGGACCACTTTTATACCGATTAGCTCAGTAAGTATCAGTGTTTAAACACATAAATTTTTAATTTTACAGATAAGCCTTGTAGTGACGCTCATTCAATAAACTGAATAAAGTATGGGAATAACTATGCTAACGTTACTAAAGATCCATACTTAACAACAAAAGTAACTTAAGCAGTTGAGTTATTCTAAATAACCCCTTACACTCTTTTTCTCAACCAATCACTCGATCATTCTTTACACTTAAAACCGTCCAGCTAAATTGTGAACATAAATGTATTTTCATATGACCATTGTCATAAAATAATCAGACTGAATCATTAGACACTACTCGTATTGCTTTACGTAACCAAGAGCTTTCAACCAAATAACACCTAAGATAACATAGCAGTGTCGACCTGAACTACGAATATCAACGCCTCACGATTCACAAAACCTAACACATTTCTTAAAACATGAAGGGATTAAACAAGTTAACGCATTTAACAGAGAAAGCACTGTTCATACTTAAACAAACAGCTGAAAGCCGCCTAACTTACACTATAGCAGCGCAGAACGTAACCTACTACACTTTGGGTTAACATAATCACTGGATGTTTTTACACTTAAAACTATTAGGGGAGTAACACTTTAGGACAAAAATATAATCACACAAAAACACCCTTAGTGTACAGTCATGCTTACATGATCAATGAATATTCAGTGCACGTAAACAAGGGTTATTACATAGTAATAAAAGCACAACAACTAGGATAGTCATAAGTGAAACTACGAAAGCATCATAATGTACACTCACAAGAACGTCGCTAACAACAATTGGGTAATAAAACACGACAAAGATAAGCCAGTCAACTTGATTACAAAGTTCAATACTTTACAACAGTAATACATTAAACTAGACATTTATTGCCATACAAACTACGTAACTCTACTTCACACTCTTATCCAAAATACGGTCAATAACATTATTAGTTAATTTTTTTGCCCCACCCCAGGGACGACACAGCAGTGGTTAAAGTTGTAAATATTTGCAATATGGTGGAGGGGGGAAAAACAATCCTAAATTTTCATTACATAATTTATGAACAGAATACAGCTAACCGCCAGCAAAAGCTTTCCACACTCAATAAAATGCTTACACAGCTATCATAAACCTGATGTAAACAATATAATGAGATATAAACATCAAATCGTGAACTCACTACCCAATGCCTGATAACATCGCACTAATATACCTATTAGCCAAAAGGTTCCATTCACTTAAGCAACAGTAAAAGTAACTTACGTTATGGCAATGATCAAAACACGTTAACCCATATTCATGACGAGTTTTGCCAGAAAAAGGTTATCTCTATGAATCAATCATTACTATTTTTCGTCATTAAACACGGAATAATATATTTCTATAGAGCCCCTCTATGCACGATTATCCTAATTATCAAACTGGAATCAACGGTTTAAGTCACCTATGCAACGTAACAAGATGTTTTTTGAGCTTGAAACAAAGCCTAAGGCATATATTACATAGTCATGGAAGCCAAGAAAATATAACATAACAGCCAGAAAAACAGGCTAAACATACCTTAAACACGACATAAACAGCTAGAAACAGTTAACAAAAACGTTCAATACCTTAACAAAACAGATGACAGTAACTAGCAAAACAAATACTAGAAACACGTTAGCCTATTCACATCTATTTATTTTCTTTATTGTTTTAAAAACTTTTATTTTATATATTAACTTTATTTCGTTAAAACTTTTTGATTTTAGAAAAAACTATATATAGCTATTTGTAAAATTTATTATTCTTTTAAAAACATTTAGTTTTGTTTTTTTTTTAAAAAAAACTTTAATTTTTAACTTTATTTCTTTTAAACACTTTTTGTTATTTTACTAAATAATTTAATTATTTTTTTATGTTAATATAACGTAATAAAAAAAGATATGGTTGTTTTTATAAAGGCATATCCCAACCCTGATCTATTGTGGTATTGATCTAATTCGATCTTGTTGACTCCAGTCTAATAATTTAGAGCTATTACATTTGAATAAACATTAGCATAAAAAATATGTATTCTACTATTTCCTCAACTCAAACCCAATCGATATATCTGAGATAACAAAGTTTTCCACATTCAATAAAGCTAACACGAATAAAAATAACCTGCAATTGTTTAAGAATTATAATGTATAACTATCAACCCTACCTCACTGCACCTTACCCTCTCACAACACGTGAATAAAACAACCTTACACATCTTATTCACAAAGTCTCACAGAATACCTAATAAAAGGCCAAACAGTAAAATGTACACTACGCAAAACAATAATAGAAACGCTTGCCTTCACATTGCTTTTTTTCTTTTTTTGTTTTTAAAACTATTATTATTATTAACTTTATTTCTTAAAACTTGTTTGTTTTAAAAAATTTGATAGCTGGAGTTTTGCGATTTAGAATCGATTAAGAACTTTTTAGTTTATGTTCTATTGTTTAATAAAAAAAAACTTGATTAAATTTTTAACTTTATTTCTTTAAAACTTTTTGTTTTTACTAACACAGATCCATAATATTTATGTTACAATAATATCAACGTTAAAAAATTGCTTCTTTTACAATTCTTACATAGGTAACAAAAACTCAAGTAAAACAGTTAAATAACAAGTTTTCACATCAATGAAGAGCCTAATCAAGACCATAACCTGCATGCAAGAATATAAGTGTATAACATGCAAACATCCTTAACAAAAATATAGCAGTACTCTCATAGCCGGCCGAGAAAAATGCACGGTATAAGTAACCTGACGTGCTTAACAGACCCGTACCTATATTTCATCACTTTCTTTTTTCAAAAAACAGAATCTCTATACAAATTGAATCACTTATTATTGGTTACACACTATTGAACAATGTAAAAAGACAATGCGGACAACAAAACCAACCCACCTAGTAAGGCATTTTAAACAAAAATTATCACAAACATACTCGCCAACAACTATATATGCTGATAACGGTCTTAACCAAATGTTTTTTCAAATTCAATTAAAGCTAAGACATATTTCATATCCTGAATTAGGAATTTATATAAACGGCCCAATGACATTAAACCTAACATAACCTTTATAGATCGAAATAAATGACTTATAATCATATTAACAAATTGTATTCATTAACTTAAACAAGCACTAAAAGTATTAACTAAACAATTGCATGCAAAGTGGAATACATGTACGTAAGACTGAGCATAAAGGTTTCACTAGAATTATCAAATACAAGTCGAGAAATTGATCAAAAAACTCCTCCCACTTTCGAAACATTACTGACAGATAACCTATGATTCTTGTTGACACAGGGTCAATCTTAAACAAATGTATTAAAACATATATTGCCTAATTAACATATATTACAAATGAATACCATTAGGGGTATTGAAAAAGTAAACATTAAGCAAATATGATTTATATAAGGCCACGCGCCCATCCTTCCGTTGTAGGGGAGTAGTAGGAGGTGTCGTTTTATTAGCGTAGCAATAGTATAAACTTGGAGTTTGTTAGCTAATCTCTTTCGTTATTGTGAGAGAAAAAGGATTACGATTTCTTTAAATTAAGAGCAGACAAATGAAGCTCTTCATCAATTGCTTGTCTGACTTTAAAACTATAAAAAAATTGGATTTAACTATAAATATTGAATTAATAAAAAATTTGTAAAACAGTATTATATTCAAAAGAAAGAAATAAAAAAAGGGAAAAACAATAGTGTAAACATGGAAGAAATATTCAGACAATCCAAAAAGTTTTTCAATATAAGCTTAACTTTGCCGTCGGCGGCTAAGACAAAATGACGGAAAAAAAAGGAGAACGTTTACTTGCCTGTTTCCGATGTCGTCTTACACCATAACAGACCATCTAATCCTATCCTGTGAAGAGAGTATTAAAGATCAGAGAGAAGTGTATACGATGAAAGTTAATACTTGGATAATGAAAAGTACATTTCTTCTTCAGTGACCATAAAATTTCGCTGGGAGGAGTTGGATCAATGGGGGCGAAGAATGTGACTCAAAAAGATTAACAAGATTAACTCTTGTTTTTTCACTACATAACAATGATTGAAATCCAATAGATTAAGCGGTATTCCAACGGGGATAATTCAGACCACACGGCCTTTCGTGTTTGTAGTAAGTAGACAGAACGTAAAGAATTAAATAATATAACAGCGTTTATCAAGGATGGCACGAAAGTTAAAGTGATCTAAGCGTTAAAGGTCTTGAGATGAAAAGGGTTGATTTACTGGACTGAAACTATATTAACTCTCGCATGGATACTACTATAACGAACACTGTACGCATTGAGACACAATGTGTTCAGAATCACAGGAAACACGCAGTTTATCGAGAGCCGCATAATCAACGCTTGAGAAAGAAAATTCCCACCTTGCCAATTAATGAAAAGGGCAGGGCATTTATGCACTAGTATGATAAATGGACAAACCTTTGCTGAATTATTAAGAAAGGATATTTTAGCCATTATATTAACAACTGTAAGGCGTCTGATAGTTATAACATACAATACATTGGCGAAAATGCGTCAACATTGATATCGGTTAAATGTTATTAAACCTTTCTTTAAACGAAACTCAATTCTTATTAAATTATATTTTTAGAGTAATAGAGTAATATAGTTGTTAAGTTTTTTATAGTATATGTGATGCCGTGTATTTAAAAACATTTATCATGGGTAGACAAAATGAATATAATCTATAAATGTAGTTTTTTAATTTCTTGTATTTAGTTTTTCCTATGTTATCTATAATTATATATAGAGAATCAGTTGAAATAAAATATATCATATTATATATATATAATATATATATATATATAGAGGTAATATATAGTATATATATAAATAGGTATATATATATTATTATATTAGTATATAGTATATAGTATAGTATACTGACTCATTATCCACAATAGAAATTGAAAAGGATATAAATAAATAAATACATTCATAGTTCATACTTTTTAAGTATATTAAACCATCTAATCAGGAATGGACATGAGGATTCTTGTAATAAATGAGAAGCAATTATCTAATGTTCTCCAGTTAGATTCAACACATCACGGAAAGATGTATCAAGTGCAAGAATATAGAAAAATGACAAGGAACTTGCTGGCAGATAAACCATTTTTCTGCATATTTCGGGTCAACAGCACTCACTCGCTCCCGCCAGCGAGAAGTAAACGTAGTCCTGGAGCTGATAGTTAATACTTTAGGGCATTTTCTGTATACTGCATTTATACGGGTTAATTCATATTTTTCGAGTGTAAATATCTGAATTAGATTTACACCACTACTAATGGAATTAATACCTCGAGAATTATGGGAAAGCAGACACACTTTAAGATGAGACTTTTAAGTCCGTTTTCATGTTGAAAAGACTAAAAGAACGCGTGTATATTTGCGAGATGTACTTTGAACAGTTGGAAAAACCGTCATAACAGAAACAGCTAGGCGCAGTAAGATTAGAATTGTGACAGCATCATTAGGTTTCCAATAGTTGCGTACATCAGAATACTATTGTGTAATATTGAGTCACAGGATGCAAGTGAAAGCAAAACATCTATTCTATTATTAGCGCCGCAACTACAAAGGCTCGTCACCTACAATGAGT
The DNA here is from genome assembly GCA_015478945.1 of Trachelipus rathkii. NCBI lineage: Eukaryota > Metazoa > Arthropoda > Malacostraca > Isopoda > Trachelipodidae > Trachelipus > Trachelipus rathkii. The sequence goes on from JABUQX010008556.1 coordinate 16,231, forward strand.
TTCGATCAAGAGACGATGTCACACATGAGCGGACGATATCAGCCTTTAATTCCAAGTTGCCGTCTCGAGGCTTTGCAGTATAAATTTGAAGGAATTGTCAACTGATGAGATTAAAGTTATGATTACTTGACAAGCACGTGGCCAATTGGGGAACCAAGGTTTAAATACTATATTGTCCTTTCCATTTCAGTTTTACGATAAAATGTAAAAATGAATAGCCATTCGTAAGGTTGAGGTTTACAAAAGATGCCTCGTTAAAGAAGGAGCGTCTGTAGAAGCCGAGACGTAAGAGAGTACATCATTTTATCAAAACAAACAGCGAGAAAAATGTGGACTTACTGGCGAGTAAATGGTCGTATGTATAAAACAAACCATGATAGAGTAATGAGTATTTCATTTGGTGTATTGAAAAATAAAATAAAAGCTAATATTCTTTTCAACCAATCAGAAGTACAAGCGTAAACAAGAGAAATACGGACGTTTACGAATGAACCATATTCACTTCGCAAATGGACAAGTAATATTCTCCGAAGGTTGTTCGAGATAGTTGATTGACCAATTGTTGTTGTTGTTGATTGATTGTTGTTGCTGAATGTATTGTTATCATATTTATGGCGTGTATACTGTTAATTTGTTGTAATTGACAATTTGTAAGAGGAAAGGGTTCCTGTGTTTATATTTCAAACTCCAGTATTATCACAAACAGTTGATTAAATATAATACTGGAAGAAAATAAACAGGAAAAATATACTCTCATAGATAGCGTAAATAAGGTTTTCCACCATCATAAAGCTAACATGATGTAACTTATGAACTACAAAGACAAAGCAAGATAATGTTACAACGACAAACCTGAACACACCTTAAGCATGAATAACTGTTATCATATAATCAGAAGTACCATACTTACTCAAATAGTAAGTAACTAACATATAAACATGCAAATACTAAGCGTCAGTCACACGTTTTTTCATAGCTATGTCTGTATACATATCAATACTAATTTTTATGCTTATTTTAAGCTTATCTCTTTTTAGACTACACCTCCCTTTCAGAAAATTTCAACATGAAAAATGATTTTATGCTCTTAACCATGTACATAAAGTGATGCGATACTGATTATATTTATTAAATCAAAAATGTAACATGCTGAGTCAGAGGATGCGAGTCCATAATTCATACAAGAGAGTGTGATATATATGACAGGCAAAATGTAATAGATTTGGGCAGCTGAGTGTTATATAAAAATGGCAAGTGGCCAACTCGATGATGTATATCTTTATGATTATCAATAGCAAATATTGTCTTAACGGCAAAGCCTAACATTAATTTCAACAAAAGGACTGGTACATTAAACCTACAGGCTCAGCCGTTTCTTAACAACCAATCTAATCAGTCATGTAAACAGCAGTAATATTTTACAAAAACTCATTCATTTCTCTAATAAATCAGTGTTATTTTCCACAACGAATAACTGTAAACATAACAAAGTTTTTAACCAACATAACACAAAAATAAAGTTCTTTAATATACTAACCATCGAATATATGCCTAACCAACAACGTTTTACATTAATAAAGCTTAACATAACTTAACCTGAAACTAAAGAATATAATGTAGATAGGGCAAGCCTAGCATTACCAACAAAAACACATGTAACCATAAGCATCACGTTCTAACACATTCACGTCAGTTAACACAGTAAATCTTTACAAAAATCATCATTTCTCTAACAAAAATCAGTGTTATTTTCTCACCATTTGTCATTAGTAATATTTAACATAAACGTAACTAAACTTGGACGAAATGAAAAACAGTTTTCATCAACACGACAGGGAGAGTTAATCTAAGAGCAACACCACGTTAAACGTACACGATTAGAGAAACAAATAGATTTATCATGGGGAGGATTGCGCGCCCATGAAAGGGTTGTGTAGTCCTGCGAGGGAGATCACCCCGAAGGGGGAATCGTTAAGAGACGAGGGCTATTGCCTGCAGCGGCACGAATAGCGGGCTGAGGCCTTACCCCTCCTTCGGAGGTTAAACGCCCTATCAGGATTAACATCTAAGATGGTAACACTAGAAAGGAAGGGCTGTGATAAGTCTAAGGTTCGTTGTTCTATGTTCAATAAAAATTTCAGATTTTGGGAGAGTGAAGTACCCCGTCTGGGGCACCCTCAGCCCACAGTCATTTTTACACCCTGGGTCATCTAAGGATACATCTCAGAAAGGGTTAGGGTATACCGAGGGGAAGTTTCTCTCATTCTTGCGCAATATGATTTAGATTATCGGTTGGGGCTGGTCCCCGAGTTTTGATCGGGAAAGATCGGTCATTTTGTACCCCAGGATGGACATCTAAGATAACAACCTTAAAGAAGGCTTCGCAAGGTTATCTATCAAGTTTCGTCTGTTACTTATGTTTCATAAATTTGCAGATTTTAGGAAGTAGGGTGTGAGTACCCCGGGTCTGCGGCACACCAAAAACAGTCATTTTACACCCGGAGTCCATTAACTAAAAGATAATCCTCAAGAAGTTAGTACAGTATCACCGAGTTTCATTCATTCTATGTCAATATTTTCAGATGTTGGAGTGGGTTGGACATAGGCGTCCCCGAATTTGGTTCAAATCGGTCATTAGGTTTACCCCGTATAACAGGCCTTAAGCATGGTACAACCTAAAAAAAAGTCGTGCTGGTAGTATTCATAGTTTGCACAGCTTTCTACATCCACCAGAATGTATTTTAAGTGTTTGGGACTAAGGTCGAGGATCCCTTCTGGGGATCCTTCAGCTATACACCCTAGTCTATCACGGTCTTATTTAGGGACCATCATATCGAACTCTACCGATTCCTCGATAACCCTTTACCTAATAAAGGCCAAACCAGACATTGTTGTTCATACCGAACTTGTTTATTCACACTTTAACCCTATGTAGAGAATACTAGTATATGCTCGAAGCTCAGAATACATGTGATGCGAAGAAGAAACCGCGGTTGAAAAAAATACAAAATTAAATAATAATAATAATATAATAATAATAATAATGAATAATAATAATAATCCAATTACAATAAATAATAAAATAAAAAAAATTAATAAATTAATAGTATAATCTGATAATAATAATATTACAGACAGATCAACACTAAACGATGTCTGAACCAAACCGCGAACCGCCAGCGAAAGCTGGCCGCGGAAGCCGGAGTCGTCGAGAGTCCGCGCAAGTACGGAGTAAAGACGAGAAGTACGGAGTCGGATGTCAGAACCGGAGTCGGAGCTGAGTCGAAGCACCACACACCTCCCGAAATTATGATCACTTCTGTAGAATCCATATATTTTCTTCGAAGTTATATAATTAATAGAAGATAATATATTAATAATAATACAAACAAAACACAGACAAAAGCGGTACTACAAAAAACAGCAGACAAATTACAACTGAAGAACCAAAAAACACAACAGACTGTAAAACCTGTCAGGTATTTTGTGTCTGTTTAGTCAGAGATATGATGGGACCTGTCGGTCTATCAATCATCCATTTAACCCATAACATACTCGAGCTCTATTCATTATATAGAAAAAAAGTGGGTGCGGAAGTGGTCCACTTTCATCGATGAAATTGTTGGCTGAAATCAAAAATGTTATTTATTTTCCTTGATCTGTTATAATTTTTTAGTTACATGGGCGCATGAATGCTTTCGGGAGGCTAGCCTAATTATTTTATTAACAATATATATAAACAATAAATACACAGTTTATTTCATACATTATATAATATATATTAATATATGAGGAAAATTCTAGTTATGGACCTTTTGACGGTATCGTTTAGCCCCCAAAATTAGTTACAGGGTATCGTTTATGGACCATAAGATATACATTTATATGTATAGGGATTTGATGATTCAAAAATATTTTAGCGACCTGTTACGTTTACGACTCCGTCAGTTTTAATTTTTTTTATTATTGTAGACTTAAGGATATACCGTCAATGGGGTGAAAGCCGCAGAAGGATGGCAGGAGGCAGTGGGTCTTGTCGTCGGCTTCCTTGGGAAACGTACGAGGTATAGGACTAGGTTTTCCCCCCCTCCGGGGGGGGTTCTCCGGAACCCCCGCTCTTTGGTAGGGGTGGATGGTTGGGGGTGTTGCTCGGGGGATCCTCCGGCCCTCCGCTGCTACGGGGTATGGGAAAACGTACCCCCCCCCCTCTTTCCCCGGTCGGCTCGAGCCCCCTGTAATTTGCCGTTGTAATTACCTATTACTAGATATGTAGGTAGTATTATAATAATTCAGATACCTCACTATAATAATACTACTTAAATCAAAAAATACTTAGTTATAGCAGTAAAGTAAAAGGTATTAAATAAAATTAGAATTCAATAACTTAAAAATTATTAAATAGTAAAAATAATATAATATAATATATATATATGATAAAGAACGTAATATATAAGATTATATATAATAAGTAGGTATATATATATATATATATTATATATATATATTTTATATTATATATATATTATATATATATATATATATATAATAATATAGTATATTATATATATATATAGTATTAATACGAATCCCACCTAGCTAAAATTTAATATAGAATATACAATATAGAATATAATATATATATATTTATATATAGCGTTCTATAGTATATATATATATATATGTAATATATAAATATACAGATAGACGGCATAACTATCCATAATGAAATAACAATATTCAATGAAATAACACACTATCACAATATAATTTTAAAATTGTATAATCAATATATAGATAACGTAAACTTATACCTCTCAAATTTTATAATTATATTAACTATAACCTCACACATAATACTATAGCCTAGGAGTAGACGTTATAAAAAAAATATTAGAAAAATAAATAAATATATATATAATATATATATAAGATATAATTATAGAAATATATATGATATAAACTTCATATTTATTATATTTCATTTATTTATTTATAATTATTAATGTTAATATATATTTAATATTTTATTTTTTAATATATTTATTTTTTATTATTTTCGACCAAAAGTAGAACTTTTTTATTTTGACTACATTAATAACTATAATTAAAAAATATTGTCAATAACTTGAACATTAATAAAAAAAAAAATTACTTTAATTTTGAAGGAAATCTCATGGATGAATTATGAATGCATTGATTTCTCCTTACATTCACAAATAAAAAAATATATAGAAGCACAACTAAAAAATATTAATTAATAAAATAGAAACAACTTAATACTTTATAATAATTAATTATTTTATTATTTTTTTCTATATTCTAGACATTACTCTTTATATGACGAGAATTTGGTTAAATGGATTTAGTATTTATACTGATTTCAAATTTGTAAAAATACAAGCACATCATGAAATGGTAAAAAGTAAATAAAAATTAAAGTTATCATTTTCTTCATATAAAAAAAAAATGAAAAAATATCGAAATGAAAAATAATCGAAACATACAGCCTGACTCATGAACGTACCTCAAAAAAAAGTGTATCAATAAACACACTGAAATTGTTTAGGCTTTAACTAGTGAACATTGGTGATAAAAGGACAGTAGAAAATTCACTCCGGCGTCGCATCACACGCATGACAGTGAGATGAAAGCGCAACATAAACAAAAGTAAAACAATATTTTTTTTTGAAAGATATAATAATGGCTTTCAAAACCAGCTAAAAGAAGGCATTATTGAGTCTGTCTAAGATTGACACTGTTACTAAATTAGTTTCATTCTAATAATATATCGATAAAATAAAAATTTACTTTAGATCAAAAGTTCAATAAAGTTGGTTACTGTTGTCAAATTATATACGGGAAAATAAAGATAAAAAAGTGAGTACCTAATTAAATGTATACAATGACTTAATAATACGTAACTGATATACGTAGAAGCAGGAAAAAGGCGTATAAGAGCACGTAGTACAATAGGGTACCCCTAATCAATAATAAAAATAACTATATAAATTAGTACTAATATAACGATAATAATAACAATAAGTACTGATATATATATATTTGGATAATATTCGCAACGCAGATATTATATTATAAGTATATTATATAGTATGATGTAGATAGCTACTTCCACTGTACCCGCTATTATACTGATACTATGATTATATATATATATATAATATATTAGTATATATATATATACATATATAGTACACGTACATCCCTTTTCCCTCTTTGACAACTCCTCATATCACTCGCCCCCACCTACCATAACTCCCGGCCCCACCTCTGAGCCCTGCGGCCCATAACCACCTCACTCCCCGTCCTCCATATATAGGTAAAGTTACTGTAACGGCACCACGGAACTGGGGAAGCAGCTGGATTCAAAAACCCAACATTCTCCCTACGGGCTAGAGCACTCCTACTGATAATAGCAAATAAAATTAACAATGTACTCATCCTTCCTAGCGGGGCGTCGACACTTACAATGTTCTTTATCACCTGTCAACCCTGACGTCAATGTACCTGACCCTCTCCACTCTGCACCCCGCCCCATAAAGCCTGTAACCCCCAATCCAACCTCGCTAACCTAGCTTCGTAATTGTCCGTCAAAACCTAACCTAAACCTAACTTTAAAAGGCCCCTAACTAAAGACACCGCTATAACAGCCCTCGAGAATCGCTCCAGTCCTAAAGTGAACACTCCCAGACACCCAACCCCTACACCTGCCTCAACACCATAACCGTCTAACTCCTAAACACCCTAAACCTAATCCATACCCCCTATAAAGCAAAGCCGCCCCCTAGACCTGAATTTTACACCAAATAAAGACCACACGTGTCCACAAAAATAACTAAATACTGAGACACAAAAAACACATTTCATTCTCCAAGAACTCCGGTCCAACCTTAGAACTTCTAGTTTACTATGCACTTTATGATACATATTATCTAACTGTGTTTAAAATTATTATAATTTTTTTTATTATACTAGCTCCCTTTTACCTTATTTTTCTCTTAATTAGAAACATTTTTACCATATCATTATTAATTATTATATTTATTAAATAAATATAATCATATATATATTAATAATATTATATATTAATATATAAATATATATAATTAATAACTATATAATATATATTATAATATGTAATATTATCAATTATCATCATCATCTTCATCATCATCATATCATAATACCTCCACCAAAAGCTGAGTAAGTGCGTCCTAAAACAGCACCGTAAAAAAAAGTTATAAGAAAAAATGGACCACAAAAAAAAGAAAAACCCACCTTACCTCCCTTATTTTACCATATTAAACCTCGCCGGCATCAGAAATTTACCCAACCCTAGAGCATCTCGGGACGCGATGGACCCTCAACTATGGCAATCCGCCAATGTTGGTCATAACTTGGGCCCAGCGGGCCACAACCCACTACATCCTCCACAAATCCCTTTGCCATTCAACTCCCTATTATTGCACCTTCTTCTTCCCCCCTGCAAAAACTCACATCATCCAACTCCCCAGAAAATCTTTCTGACTCAATCCACTTTCCTCGTCTCAAGCCATCAATTCCAAACATCACCTTCACCACTTAAATCCCTAAACCACCACCCACGTATATCCATCCTTCCACGACAACCATCTCAAACGACTTTCATTATTCTCTCATTATCCCCTTTTTTTCCCAACATACAACTCTGTAATACGTGACTCCTCCATTTTATCAATTTCTGCATATTTTTTAACATGTAATGTCTAATAATTCCAGAACCAATAGTTCACTACTATTACATTAACACACGTAACAACATACCCTCACGTAAGACCCTAGCGCACCTCAAGACTTTAGTCTCTTAACATCCACCAAGATTAATGCAAAAGCCAGCCACTTCTTCGCAATTCACCCAACGCCTACTAACCAACTCTGCAATCTCCTTCCCTTTCGTCCAACAAATATAATCTTAAAATATTTAAAACTCTCCACCTTGCCAAGCTGGCTCACCAAGCATAAACTTCACACGAAGAACTTCCCACTGACACTCCACAAACCATAAACCTTACTCTAATCTACGTACTTTCAACACCCCTCCTTTACACAAACTCTGTCAAAATATTATGAAGTAAAATCGCTTTCAAAACTCTCTTCAGATTCACCGCACAAAAACCATATTATATATTATTAATAAATATATATATAAATATAATATATAATAATATATATAATATAAAATACTATATTATATAACATATTATATAATAATAAATATATATAATAATATATATATATATATATAAATATAATATATGAGAGATGTGATTTGTATCTTTAGATTTGAAGCGTATAACAAAGAGTTCTTAGAGAGGAATATAGTACCCGAGATTGGAGCAGAGAGCAATTATTAAACCTATAATAAGGAGGTAAGGGATAAACCTGTAATTATAATATTGTTTATGAATGTGTAGATATATGGGTATGTCAAGAAAGAGTGCGTCGAGACCCTGAAGATAATTGAAAGAACAAGGTGCGTTTATAAGTGTAGAGGATGTGTGGATCAAACAGAAAAAAAACAAACATATTAAATAATAATGGGAAGGAGAAAATAAATTGATTAGATTTAATGGTGCAAAACAAGCGAATAATTAATAGGATTAATAGGGACTCTATGGCAGGTGATATATGGTTTGGGTGGTAAGCTTCTGAATTGAATCAAAAGTAGTAAGTTAAAGCGTGTGTAAAAATAAATAGATTCGAAAGTATGGTTTGACATATAATGCGGAGAAGACAGGGAGAATGTGCTAGCCCTGCGATCCAATCTGTATATGGAGGTATTAAATAATAAAAGTTTGTCCGAGGTGACAAGATAGTGTATAAATGATGGAAATGGAAGGAGTAAAGAAGTGGAGTCCCTACTGATAATGAATATTTGGTTTTGATGGGCAATCTGAAGGAAGATTTGAGAGGAACTTGTAGAAATTAATTAGAAAGGAAGGTTTGAAAGTTAAATGTAAGATAAGATAAGTTATGTGTGATAGACAGTCTCGGTGTAGTATGTTAGATTAACAGCTGAAAACGGTGTTCTGAATTTAAATATTAAGAATATATGTTGAAGAAAAAAGAGGATGATGCGAGTGTTAAGGAAAGTTGAATCACTAAGTGCTGGCGCAATTAAGTATAATGTAAAAACTAAGTTCTTGAGCGCTAGGTCTTACATTAGGGTATGTTTACCCTTGTTAATTAAAGTAACTATGTCTAGTAAAGTATAGACTAAATACCATGTTCAGATGACCAAGTCTTAGTGGGTAGGTTGTGAAAAAAAATGATTAAAATGAGACATAAAACGATAATAGAGAGTTGTTTTGGTGTGTGGAAGGGTAAAAGAGAGAATAAATAAAGTACGGTTGAGATGATTGTCATTGGAAAGGAGGATATAGTCGGCAGCTTAAAACGAATATGGTGAGGTTGTTAGCAATCACCGGATGGGAGACTGAAGAAAAAAGTGGATTGAGTCAGAAAAGGAATGCCGGGAGGAGAGAAAGTTTGGTTTGGCAGAGGCGAGAAGAAAAATGCATAACAGGAGTGAAATCGGGTTTTGTAGGAGAGTATGTTTACCACCTGGGCAATATGAACCCACATTGACAAATGTATAGGAGGGTCATCGCGATCCCGTGAAAGCTCTAGGTGGATTTTTATGTCTATCGACATCTCACTAATTCTTATAAACTTTGCTTTTCTTCTTACTTGCTATATTCTTCTACATTTTCTGTTCCTTGTGCAAATTTGCCGCACCTTTACCTCCATCTTGGGGACGAGAAGAGGGTATGATGATTGATATGATATGATATGGATGAATGACTATGATCATGGAGATAATGATGATGATTGATGATGATATGATTGAGATGATGATTATATGTGATGTTTCATGATATGATGATGATATATATGATGATATGATGATGATATATGAAGGATTGATTATGATGATGATGATTTGAATGATAAAAATAATATAAATATATATATATATATATATAATATAATATATATATTATAATATATATATATATATATATATATATATATAATATATATGCAACTTTCATAAATTACTGTACTGATGAACAATTCCTAAACCTTTACCTTGTACTTTACTTGAACAATTCTGAGTACTTTGGTACTGATAGCGTAAACTTAACCCAAGCCTGAATATAATATATAATATATATAATAATAATATATAATAAATAATTATAATAAATTTATTATTTAATAATAAATAATTTAAATATAATTATATAATATATAATAAATATAATATATAATAGATATAATAATAATAAATAATATCAGCATCTCGAAATGCTCTCTTGTGGCATTGTTTTTGAAAACTTATTCTTGTTTAAATCTTCTTTATTCTCCCCTCCAAAACTTCGTTCTCGAATAAAGAAAATAAATTGCATTCCAATTTTTTTTTAAAAATCACTAGAAGATTATTATTAATGAAAAAAAGACTCATCAAATTTAGTTAGTCCAAAAGTCAAACAGCCACATTTATTTTGCAACCTTTTACAAACACATCCCTAACCATTTTTGCAGAGAAAAAGTGTGTGAAAATAATGGACAGCGATGACGCTTTTAACCTACAAACTTGCGTTCATTATCAAGAAACAACCGCTTTGTTTTCAATAACAAGAAATTCAAATTTGTGGAATACGAAACAATTCGGAAAATTAATTCACCATTGTTTCCAAAAATTTAACGTCTCAGCGAAAACAATAAAGTATTTGCGTTTGTTCTTCAAATCTCTATGCTTATTATATTATAATTCTCTCTCTCTTTCTCTCCTCTCTCTTCTCTCTCTTCTCTTCCTTTCTCTCTCTCTAAAAAATATTATAGAAATATATATAATATAAATAATTATATATAGTATATATAATATATATATATATATAATAAAATAATATATATAGATATATACAATATATAATAATTTATAATATAATATATATTAATATAATATATATAATTATATATATATATATATATATAGTTATATATTATATAAAATATATAATATTATAGATGAAAATAAATACGTGTTGGTCATTTTTACCACAGCGATTTTACCTTTTTTGACCTTTTTTGAGCCCAATTTTTAACCTGCCTTTTCTTTTTTTGACCGTCACTTTTTTCACTTTTGGCCCAAATTTTTACTTGCCCTTGACCTTTTGCCTTTCCTTTTGTGTCCCACCCTAAATTTTTCGACCAACCCTTTCGTCTTCCATGGCATTGGCCCACCCTAATTTTGGCAAACCCTAATTTTTTGCAACCCTAATTTTTGCAACCCTAATTTTTTTGGCAACCCAAATTTTTGCAACCTTCAAAGGGTTGCGCCAAACGGTTGCCGTAGCAAACCGTTTACGTATGCCCCTCTATTTTACGCCCCTAATTTTTTCCATAGGTCAATTTTGGCCCACGGTAATTTTTGATCTCCCTTTAGGGGCTTAGCCCTTTTGTCTTAACCTTTTTTGTCCATCCCCTTTGCTCCAAAGCTTTACAGATTGCCCATGGTCATTTTACCACGGTAATTTTTTTCCTTCATGGGTCAAATTTTGACCCACTTATGTAATTATTGTCCTTCTTTAAGGGGCTTAAAAGCCCTTTTATGTCTTAAACCTTTTTGACAGATATAGCCTGACCTTGCCATTTAATACCATGGTCATGGGCCCACCTATTTACCACTCGTGCCCAACCCTCAACATATTTCGTTCTAACTTGAACTTAGGTCTATCCTTAAACTTGAAACACCACCACACAACACACACACACACACAAACCACCACACACACACCGACACACACACAAATTATACCAATCACACCAGATTTAACTACACACCCAACAGATTACTACACTCACACACAGAATTTAACTTACACTATACAAACATTACTTATACAATTATACACCCATCACATACACTTACATTACACATACACTACATTTAACCACTTATACAACGTACAAAACAACTACCATCCCCTTTGGCGTCCCATGGGTCAATTTTGACCCACCGGAAATTTTTGTCTCCTTAAGGACTTAACTTTGATATCTTAACCTTGTTTGTACCATGATATTTTCGCCCTTAACCTTTTGTATTCTACGGTTCAATTTTAAACCCACCTAAAACTTGCTGATGGCCTTGATGGTTCCCAATCACCTAAGAAGTATCTAGTGGATTTCTATAGCATGAGTATAATAGTCCAGTGAGTGCAGTGATTGCATAGTTGCCAATGAGTCCAATAGTGCCGTGAAATGCCAATGGGCCAATGAGCTGGCCAATAGTCAGTGATGCCACATATCAACTGAGGCCACTTTTTCAAGCCTTTTCTAAGGGGCCTCCCTAAGCCCGAATACCTAATATGGTCTACCCCTAGGTATAAGTATGAGGATTCGATGGTGTATTTACAAAACTCTAGATGCTTCCTACTATGAGTTAGTTCCCCGCCCCCTTTAGCCTATATTAATATATATAAGTAATATATATATATAAATATAATTAATATAATATAATTTAATATAAATAAATAAATATAATATATATATACTGGCACCACACACCTACACAACATACCACTATGGGACACACTTAATACCACATTCCACTATGAACACTATAACCCACACTATGAACACTATAAGCCGATACTCTCCATAGACCACTTACATACGCATAGGACACTTACATTCACACCCAACCACACAAACACTTACGTTTACACTCACAACTCGATTATTTGATGCTTCAAACTTTTGAGCTCAACTTGATGGCATCCACGAACCGGACATTTTAGATTGCGAACTAAAACTATGCTAAGTTATGACCTCAAAACTGAAACGGTTCATCTTAGACCTTCGATCTTATGATGCCGTTTCACTTTGATACCAATTAATTGTGATTCATCTTTATGAAATCATCTTTGATGGCTCCATCTTAGCATCCCTTTCTACCACCACCCAAAAACATTTAGCTAATATTAGTGTCCCCTAGTTATAAGCTACCATCAGGCAACCGCATGCCCCTCCGGCAAGGCGAAACCCCGCACCCAGGGTGCGATTCCGCCGCGTTCCCGCCCCGCCGCGTTCCCGCCGCCGCGTGCGGCCCGCAGGCGCAAATACCCGCACCCGCCGCGTGCGCCCCGCAGGCGCAATTTCCCCGCACGAATGAAATAATAATACTATAAAGCATTCATTTTATTTATACTTAAAACATCAAAGAATCTTTTCAAAATACAGAGTCATTCATTATTTCATACTTAAAACTTATTAAAAAAAACATTTTCCTTCGAAAAAATTAAAACTCATTCAAAAATTATAACACATATATTTATTAAACATTATTTTACTTAAATACTTTACTTAATACTTTTAATTATAAATTTTAAAAATTTAGTAAATTGAAAAATGCAGTGTTGTTAAAGGTTCATTTTAGTGCCGACATTCCTAAGAAACAAAACAAGGAAAGAGAAATTTCACATACCTTAAAGCAGTAAATCATTAAAATAGAGACCCTAACAACAAAGAGATTTAAGTATGCTTTTTGTTTTACTTCATTTACGCTTTAATTTCTGCACTGCTTAAAAACTCATTTTGCTTCTATTCAGAGATGAATTAAAGTTGAAAAACCAATAAAAGAAAGAGTTTTAATAACATATGGTAAATGGATGAATATTAAAAAAAAGTCTAGTATGTTGTGTTTCCCTTTAAATAATATGGACTGAACTAGCTATATATATATTTATATATATTATATATATTTTTTTTTACTTCATATTGTTACTCTACTTAAAGTAATATCGGTAGTTCCCAAAGATGATCCAGGCATAAGATATTGTACAGAGTTATATTTTATAGGTGGACCTTATTCAGCCTTTGCTGGACGAGATGCGAGTCGAGCATTAGCAACGTTTAGTGTTAACGATGTAAAAGATAATTACGACGACTTGAGTGATTTATCTTCCCTTCAAATGGATTCTGTAAAAGAATGGGAGATGCAGTTTCTCGGTAAGTTACAACCATATATTATTTTTTATTGGGAAAATTAGTGTTGAATGAAATACTTGATGTAAACTTTTTGTTTTAGAAAAATACGATTATATTGGTAAGCTATTAAAACCTGGTGAGGAGCCAGCAGAATATTCAGACGATGAAGAAGCCAAAGATAAAGATAAAACTGCCAAGAAAGAAGATTGAATCCTACAAGTTATGTATTTTTATTACCAGTCATCTCAGCACAATAGGCTCCATAATATGTTTATAATATTGTGTTTTGATGTTATAGACTGAAAAATTAAAAGGAAAGAACATGACTTTGTACTCATATATATTTTTGTAAAATAGCTGTTAAGATGTTATTTTTTATGAAATATTATTCTTTAAGGTTAAATATATGAGAAATTTATCATAGGTAGTTTCGCGAGTAGCTATGTATTAAAAATTTGCATACTTTAACAATTGATATAATGCTATAAATTTTAAGTGACTTCTCATAAGGCTCTTTTTAAGTTTGAAATTCAGAAGAGTTTCTTTACCCGTATTTTTTTTTTGGCATATGGTATCTTCGTATTTTCTTAACTTGAATATTTTTTTTTCTTTGAAGTTGTTGCACTTTTGTTACGTTCTTGCATTACTAATTGTTTCTAAACCTTACTCTGTATGATTTATTTGTTTATGGTCTATATTTGGGCAAATTTTTAATAATCCCAATACATATTACTATAGAAAGTTACCATACTTCAAATATAAATCTAGTAAATGGTGACAGTGGTCCAAATAAATAAAACTGCCCGGGTTTTGTAAACGTCATAATACTTTATTTAAATTAAGTGTTCCATCAAGAGAACTTAAACATATATCTGTGATTTATGGTAATTAATAGTCCTTGATTATAAAGCAAAAAGGTTTTGTTGATTTTAATTCTAAACGTTAAAAGAGGGTTTAAGAAAGTTATGTGCGGTCAGTCTATATTTGCAATTAAATCTACTTTTGTTCTTCATGTATTTAATTGCCATTGTTAGGTTTTTTAAATATATGTAAGTGTTTTTTATGGATGGAAAATAAAATATTTTAAGTATGTCTGTTTTTCCTAATATCCTAAATGTTTCTATTTACTTTTGTAACTAGCAACTTTAAGCTTGGCCTTCCATCTTGTTAAATGTGACAGACGAGTGGAAGAAACCCTTTAACGAATGCAATTTTGAACATTTTTAATTTTATTTCTCTACGGACAAGCTTACCAAGCTTGGATAACGAAAGCCCGTTTAAACATTTCTAGCTCTTCAGATGACTATCCCTAGTGAATTTAGAACTGATATGGTTGTAATACTTTCTAAACGGCTTTCCAGATTCCATCTACGCCGTCTTTTAGACGTTTAAGAATTGTTTCCTAGCATAATTGAGGAGCGTGACGGGTGCCTTTCGCACCTTCATGCAAAAGGTTAAATACTCGTCTGGACTTTAACAAAATTGCCTCTTAAGCTTTCAATAGGTTGAAAACTACACATGGCTAAGTATACTTAGATTGAACATTAAATGGTTTTCATGGCAGACACCCTGACTTCAGTTTTAATTAAGTTTGTATTCGTTTTTCATTCCTGATGCAAATTATTATTACTTAAATTGTTAGGATGTTTTCAACATTATTCTAGCCTAAAAAATATTTACGATCTTTTAATCCCACCCGCAGTCGGGTTACCTTGCTGTTGGTGGGTGGGATATACTGCCCTTCAGTGTCCTAGAGCGAAAAACCGACTTTTTTTTTTTTTTTTTTTATAATAATAATAATTCCCACCCATAAGTCCCTTCAATTATTTGTATAAGGTTGCCCTCCCCTTTTCCCATCACAGCCCCATGGGCTATCCGGTGTATCTTCCAGCATGGGTTTCGTTTACCCCACATTTTCTTCCTTCCCCGGATGAGTGGATACCGTTGAAAAACCGGTCATTTAAGCTCACCTCTGACCGGGCCCTTTGCTAACCACTCATGGAGGGTTCTGCACTTTGGTATATAATCTCAGGCTTTGCGTGAAGACTATAGGTGCCGTGTGGAGCGGTGGTCACCGAGCGAGAGTTCTGGAGAGCTCCAAGGCCACATCCACACCCACCATACGGGTGATCCGGGTGTGTGTGTGGTTTCTGGGACTTGTTGACCTGCTGTTGAAGAAGGATTACCCTTCGTTATGAAATATTTCGCCCTTCCAGCCCATCCTTGTTATTTACTTTTATGTCTCTGGTATCTTTATGTTTATGCTTTCATCCATGAGACGAAGTTTGTGGTAAAAGTTTTATGGAAAACCTTTAATGAAATACGTGTTAAAACCAAGGGAGTCAAAACAAACAATCAAACAATTACCATCGGCCAGTACCCAGCCTACCCTTATCCGCGTCCCTACTACTTCTAACCTGGGTACTATGCGTTTACTTCCTTTCTCCTACACCTGAGGGTCCTTTGCAAAACTTCATCGTCGTCGACCAACAAACGACGAACACCCCAAGTCCACAAACGCCCGGCAATCCCGCATAAGTTGCCCCGTACAGTCGTTCCTATCGGTTACTCCATATGCGCACCCTCCCTCAGGAATTCAGCAGACATGTCTATTCCATCTGTATTACATAATGCGATCCACTACCTCCACAGCTCTTAACTGAGCACGGAACCATTTTTCTCAGTAATGCACTTCAAGAAGTCCTAGGAGTTGAAGACCCTCCAGTCACATGATGAGGAATGGGTCATTCTCGTAAAAGCTGCTAACCGAAATCAAAAGTTCCATTCGTCATCCTTAACGTCTATCGCAAATATTCCTGTTATTTCCACTGTTGATGAAATAAGAACACATCTAAAGGGACATTATTTTATAAGAACACGAAAGACGAATGATTTCTTGTCTTATGGAAAATCTTCAACAGAAAAATTTTCCTTACAAACATTTATAGATCTTTGCCCCTCGCCGGGAAACTCCTGACAAACCAATCCCGTTTACTGCTGACTTTTAATACCCCTTACCCACCTACAAAGGTCAATTAATAGGTTCACAAGCCACAGTGTCGTCACGTTGTATCCTCTACCCAGACGTGCTTCAAATGTCCAATGGTTGTCATCCCCGAAAATACTTAGGACAGGACATATGCCCAATCTGCGGAGAATTATTTCACACCATGTGAAAATAACCCGTAACTGTAAAAACTGTGGAGGACCCACAGTGCTTCTTCTTTCAAATGCCCGTCACCTGTATAACAGGAGGCTTTGAGCTATTACCATACATAAATTAGCAGGAAATCTACTACGCCAAGCTCAAGAAAAAATACAGACAAATCAAAATCAATCTTACGCCTCAACGCCTCCGAGTGTTTATCCGCAACACAACCCCATCATAACAGAACTCCTCTCTTAAATTCCATTGAAACTCAATGCAGTTACTGCAACCTGTCTCCTGTATTGCCCACACTACCAAACTTCTCAAAGTTCAACCACACCTTGATTCAATCTCCGTCCAAAAAGCTAATCAAACAAGCTTATCCGATACTAACTCTCAAAACTAGCAATTTAAACTAATCTTGGTTTCATCCAATACAAAAATTCGGAAAACATTCCTGCCAAGACACACTGTCCCATACTCACCAAATAGGTTCACCAAACTTATGCAGAGACGGTCTCTTTGCCCTTAATTCGCTTCCGCATTATTACTCCAATCCCTGGGAAAAAGATGTTTCTAAACATACAGAAAAGAATCGCCAAGCTATAAGTTATTCGTTAAAATATAGAGCACCCGGATTGTTAAACAAAAACACAGTAACCCGAGACGTAAAAAATGCAACTCAGAAGGACCTTGCCATAAGTCTACTTCTGAGACAAAAGCAAAGGCTTCAAAAGATTGTACTCAAACAATCCCAGCTATATTGAACAACCCCACCAACCAACCATCTAACAATCTACAAGATAATTCAGCCTCTTCTGATCTCCTAGTAACTCTTCGCCCGAATTCCTTATCAGCACTAGCTTAAAGGATTCTTTACCCTAGAAGATAAATTGATAACAGCTCCCAAATGGAGCTTGATGTGATGACCCTTCATCTTTTTAATCTGTCCTGCACTTCGAGAAAGTGTTAATGGAAAAACTGTTCAACCGTAAAACGTCGCAAACCTCTGAGCTTCTGGTCTGTTGGAGCATGAAGAGACTAGAGGTCCCAGTCTTCATCAAACTGCCCAATTTCCCAAAATCACCCGCATGATAAAGTACTGGAAAAATCTCCAGTATCAAACCTTTGCCAATCACGAATCCATATTGGAAATCGATATCGCAAACCCCAACACATTCTCAAAAAACAATACCTCTGGGACACCTTCCCTCCCCATTTCCATGAAACTAACTCTATTTCATAAAACACCGCGAACATAAAGAAAGTGATACCGCTTCATTTAATAAACATGAGCCATATGATGCTCTTCTATTAACCACCAAACCCACATAACAAGTTTTGGTTGAATTCAACTTATCTCGCATTTATATTGTGAAGCTTCTTCACCAAATACATTAAAAAGTCCTTCCCAAAAGAGGTCATACAACATAAATCTCTCGTGTATGACTACTCTTTACCCCCAGGATTTGCTCCCCTCCGCGCCGAGACCCACGTCTCAACCTTCCCTCTATATCCGAACCCACCACCAAAACTACCCTATCACATAGAACAATTGTCTTCTAAAAGACCATCAATAATATCATTAAACTCATCATGACCACCTCTCCTTTCAATGAATTGGCTCTATTACTTCTAATTTAGAAGAACTGTCAATTAATCAAACATATGCACACAAAGTTGTATTATGTTTGCAGCAACTCAACTGATTCATCGTGACTTTTTTTCAACCATCCGAATATAAATCGCCTTAACTTCTATAGAAAATTTGGACAATGATAGGTAGGTTCAGGATTCATCACAAATCTCCCATTCCCCCAGTCCCTCTCCAAACCAAACTGTCATGCAGTTAGCCGGGCAAACGGGGAATTCCACTTTTTTTATTTCCCACCACCGGAGAAAACCTTTTTATAATTTTTATACAACTTATTATTGTTTTTTCCCAAAAAAAATTCTTTTAAACCCTTGGGGCCCTTCCCAAGTAGTGAATTTACTAAGGTCCACTTAGCTGATCTTTTTAAACAATTGATCCGGCTGTTATACTAGAGACTTCAACCTCCGCCACCCCTTATGGGGCGACTCTGTCACTTCGTCTAAGTCCAAGACTCCCTAAATACGAACGTTTAGATACACACACTTCCTTGTATTGATATTTCCTTTCCTCCCAGTTCCTTATGGATCGCTTTACTTGTTCATGCTTTGATCATATATGCGGCAGTGATCATTTAACCCATAGCTTTAAATGACTTGTTCCAAGCCCAATGCAAAAAACCAACTCCAAAACTGGCTTATGATCATCGGAGTGGGCTCCTTCTATCATGGCCACACTATCCTTTCAATAACCATTCCGACTGCTGAGGATGCCTTTTGCCTCTTCCAGAAAGTCGTCCTCTCGCAGTGGAAGCTTGCATTCCGCAGTCTTCCTCAGGCAGGCTGTCGTCAACCCCTTGTGTCCAAGAGTGCGCACAAGTCCAACCTGAAGAAGAAGAAACTCTACAGGCAATACAAAAATAAGACCTGCGTACCATCCCCAACATTGTATTTATTCTTCAAATTATGCAATATAATTCACCAATTATGTTAACGCGAACAATATTGTTTCGAACTTACAATATCGATCTGGTTAAATCTCCACAACTCCCTTCTCTTTAGTGTGGAAATTAACACAGAATAATATCGTCGCCTCCAATAACTTCGCTCACCCACATCCTCCGTGATGGACCTGATATAACTGATACGATCTCCGCCCCTGCGGTTGTAGCGATGCGTTAATTATAGCCTTGCTAGTCATTCGAGTTCATTTCGCTAACTGAGCCTTTCAAAAACTGAGAACTGACACAGCACTTACCAGACTTTTCAACAGCAAAAACGGAAATCATACCTACAACCGTCATTTTACACTTGCAGAGTATCAAACCGCATTGGCAAATAGCAAAGACAGTGCGTTCCTGGTCCAGACATGATTTCACATCATGCTCCCTCATATCCATCCTCGACGTCAGCATTTTTGCTGGATTATATAACAGAATCTGGAGCGAATCTTCTTTTCCATCTATTTGACTACAACTTTTGGAATTCCTATTCCCAAACCTGAAATGATCCGAAGTGCAGACAACAAAGACCAATTCCGACTGACCTATTCACTGCCTGTAAATTAATAAGAAAATGGTTCTGGCCGCTTACTCCTGTTCTGGAGAGCCGTCAAGCTTCTCAAACTTTCAATTTGATTTCCGCAAAATTCGTTCGACTGCGGACCTTTTGTAAAACTAGACCATGACATCGGGAAGCCTTCCAGATGGTGATGTTCTTCTCGGTGTCTTTTTTGACTTTGATAAAGCTTACGACACGTGGAGAACTGGGATTCTCCGTAAACTCCATTCGCTTGTTTCCCGGACAACTTCCTCTTTTCATCAAAATGCTTCTGTCAAACAGATCTATCCAGTAGTGCTCTTCTATTCTTCCACCCCACTTACTCTGATGAAGCGATTCCGACGGGCTAGTGTTTTAGTGTACTACTATTGCTCTCGATTTAATATTATTGTACTTCTATTCAGAGACTGTCAATTTTTTATCTCCATGTCGATGACCTTGCATTATACCTACCTAGCTGGGTGCCTGTTTCGTCGAACGGCAACTTCAATAGCTATTGAAAATATTTCACATGGCTTCCATTTCTCCCACCAAAACCTTAGCAGTGCTTTTTAAGAAAAAAAGATCGAAGAACTGCCACCTCTTCCAGCAAACCTAACGCTTATATGGTTCCCTAACTTCTGTTACTCAAGGTCAAATTTCTAGGACTTCATTTAGAGACCACTTAACATATGACCAACATATTAAACACCTGAAAACAAACTGTCATCGCGCGCGCTACCTATTTACGTCATCTCGCCTCCAAAATCTTGCGGGCGCTGGATCGCAAGTCCCTTTACGCTCTACAATCGCCCTAATCCGCATCGAAACTGGACTTTGCTGGCATTTACGGCCAGACCTCCACAACTCTACTACACCTATTAGTCCCATCCAAAACTAGGCTATCCGAATCTCCACTGGACCTCCGACTTCCCCCCGGGTAGCCTGAAGTTGAATCAATTTGATGCCACTCTCGCTTCGAAGGAATACATTATGTACAAGTTATCTTCGTTTTCCAAACCCCAATACGTCTGCTCTGACACAATCTGCAGAAGATACCTCAGAATCCCAATTACTGCCATTTTTGCAACACGGTCATAACATCCTAAAAATTTCCATTAAATCCCTTGCGAAAGGTGCTGCCTTTCTCTACGATGAAAGGTACACACCTTGGCTATTCCCCGTCCACCCATTTGCTTGGCTCTACCCCTCTTTCCAAATGTAGCCATCCGGCTCCCCTGTTAAAAGCATCATTCCTGTCTCATTCCATAGTTCATGATGAGTTAACTCCAGTGTTACTGATGGCTCTAAAACAGAAAACAGTGGTACGTCTGCTGCTTTCCTGACCGCAACTTCTCCCTATACCCTCCCCCTCATGCTTCAATTTTACCGGCAGAATTAATGCTTATAATGATTGCACTTCTCGAATTCTATTATTTCTTAACCAAGATCACTCTTATGTCATTTATTCAGATTCGCTCAGCGCGCACCAAGCGCTTAAAAACCCTTTTATCCAAAAACACAATGGTATCCACTGTACAATCAATTTCTTCGGCTGCTCCATTCTCGAAAGAAAAAGAAAACAAATTATTTTATGTTGGACCCCCTCTCAGTTAGGGTAAATGGCAATGAAGCCTGACAGAGGGCCAAAAGGCCCACCTCTCTTTTTCGGAGTTGTTCCAGTATCTCCGGATGCCATTCGACAAGCTGCCTCCCATCAACTGATTACTATCCTCTCTCCGACAAGTTTCATCTTGTTGCAAAGAGCGCTGTTACAATGCATCAGAGGGAGGCGAAACTTAGAAAATATAAAGCCGAGTATTGGTGAGTGTTCTCTCACCAGCGAAATCGTTTACACGAGTGATACTTGCAGCCTCCGACTCTGCCAACCGAATATCACTCACAGTTCACATATGTCACGGAACCCCCCTCCCAATTTGCAAATTTTGCCGTGCCACACCCCTCATCTGTTCGCCAATTATCATTGATTGTCCCCCGCTACCCTATTCGCTGTCGTCATTATCCTACTTTACGGTTCATAACACCTTCTGAAAGATTATCCCATGTCTTGTCCGAATCATCCCACTTTAGCAGTAACCCTATTTTCTTGTATCTTCAAGAATATTGAATTATTCCTTATAACATTTATTTTGTTATGTAATCTTAGAACTTTTATAATACAAAGGTATAATTTATACTTTTAAGTATTTTGGACGAGGAACAATCAGAACATCATCTAAGATCTTATTTAAACTTGAAAGCCCCTATTTTTACAGGGCCCTCCCATGGTACTAATTTTTCAGGCCAGTATGGCCGCTTCTCTGTGAGCCGTGGTGGGTCCTGTACACTGACTCAAAAAAAAAACAAAAAAAAAACATCTTTTAATTTCTTCTGTTGACTAATAAAACCAGCTCTTAAAATGATGGAGCAGGAGCCTACAAAAAAATTTACCTGTTCTACTGACATCTTTTGAAAGCAAAAAAAATAATTACACTGCATTGAATAAAGTACTTTACATTACTGTATTTTATCCAAAAATTTTGAAAAATTAATAACTACATCTGATCAAACTAAAAAAAAAATTGTAACGATAGTGTATAAAAGATTTGTCAAAAGCAAGGACAGACCAGAATAAAAAAAAATCATTAAAGGAATAAATAAAAATTCAAAATTTAAAAATGATAATCTATATATATAAATAAAATAAATGCATTATTATATAAATAAGAATTGATAAGAAATCCAATCACAAATTAATTTAAATGTAGGAAATGCTTTTATACTTTCTATTAAATTTTCTTATTTCTACAACGTCAATAAACTTTGCTTGGATAGTCACAACTTTATTAACAAAGGGATGGTTGATTAGAATGATGGAAAAAAAGTTTTAGAAAGAGAGCTATTTTCAAATTTAGTGCCATAACTTAGACTACCAAATAGATGAAAATGATGATGAGGGCAAGGGTGATAATTTTTTTTTTTTTTTAAAAGTCCAAACCTCACGGGCATAGCCCTATTCTAGGAGGGGAACTTCTCTAGGTAATTTCTACCTAGGATATGGCGCCCTTGCCATGCGACTCTATCGCTCTACAGATTGAGTAATAATAATGTTATGAAGTTTCTCTTCCTACTCATTAATGCCATAAGATACAAGTCATAAAGTACGATCGGATAAGATGACAAAGTCCCAACACAAAGTAACCCTAATATGTTGCAAGAAAATAAATGAAATGAAATAGTATTTTGAGTACTGTAATCTTCTTCACAAAAATGTGACAATAGAGAGATCATAAATAATGTTTGTCGATTAAATCTTTTCTCCCCACCATTCTGGTTGCACTCTAATGGTTGTCATCCCTTAGTTTTGTGATTCACAAAAACAACTAAACTACGAACTTAACAAACAAATTTTATCTTACACGACCATTATTAACAGATGAAGCACCACTGCAATAGTCCAGTTCCTATGACGTGGAAGATTGCAGACAAAAATCATCGATCTTAATAACTAAAAAAAAAAAAAAAACGCATCATAATTATAATACATTTTTGGCAGTGTAGAATGAAAGGTTACAAATAGAATAGAATATTAATATCCTCCTTTACATAAACCTGGACTTCATTTGGTTGTTAAATAAAGTATATTAATATCTCCTTATAAATGTTAAAACTTAATTAAAAATCCCAAGAACTTAATAAGCCCAACGAACAAAATTTCACCACAACTCAAATCACCTCTTCAGTATTCAAGCACATTCTCTGGCTCGTGCTTCACAGCTGAGTTCATTTCAGATATTTCTTACAAATTTCTTCCATAAAATAATAACAAAATCCACAACTTATGTTTAAACACTTCCGTGTGCAAGTTTGTTATGAGAAATGATATGTCATAACCCTGAAAAAATAAAAATAAAATTTAATATATATATATATTATATATATATATATATATATAATATATATATAAATAATATATTAATATATAAAATAATATGATATATATATTTTTAAATATATTATTATATATATATATAATATATATAATATATATATTATTATATATTATAATATATATATAATATATATATATATAGTATATATATAATATATATATTATATATAAATATAATATTTTATATAATATAAATATAAATATTATATATATAAGATATATATATATATTATATATATATATATATATATATATATATATATATATAATTAATATATATATATATATATATATATATATATATATATATTATAATATATAATATAATAATATTATATAATAATATATATATATATATATATATATATATAATATATATATATATATACTTATATATAATAATAATAATTTATATATATTATATATATATATATATATATATATATAAATAATATATAATATAATATATATATAGATATATAGAATATATATATATTATATGATATATATATATATATATATATAATATATATAATTATATATATATATATATATAGTATATAATATAATATAATATAATAATAAATATATATATATATATATATATAATTATATATATATTATATATATATATATATATTTATATATATATATATATATATAATATATATATGAACTATGGCACAGGTTGATCACCGCCTCTCATACGAGAGACGCTGTTTCAAATCCTCCGCGTAACAGTTGGTTATACCTGGGGCAAGAATAAAACTGACTGCTAACACTTGTGCGCTCTTGGGATAGCCGGCCTAAATCATTCCTGTGTCCCCCCGGTGTTACCCCCTGCATAGGGGATTAAAAACTAATAGTAGTTTTTATAATATATAATATAGATATATATAAAATATATATATATATATAACTAATATAATATTTATATATTATTTGTGTATATTTAATTATAATTTATTTAATATTAATACTATTATTATATATTATATATTTAGTTGGGAGTATTTAGAATATATTTATATGTAAGAGAGTGTGTACTTTTTATGGAATAAAATATGTATTATATAGTTTAATATTTTTAACCATAATTTTAGATATATAATATAATATTAATATATATATATATATATATATTATAATATATATATATTATATATATAATATATATATATATATAATAATATATAATATATATATAATAAAAATATAATTTTAACGTCGTGCTAGGTAACACGGGGGACACAGGAAATCGATTTTAAAGCATATCCCATCTGCGCACCAAAACGTGTTCCAGCCCGAGTTTTAATTCTTTATATATATATTATATATAATATATATATATATATAATATAATATATATATATATATATATATATAATAATATATATAATTATATATATATATATAATAATATAATATATAGATAATATATATATAATATATAGTATAATAACCTAATATAAATATATATATATATATATATATATTATAGATATAAGATATAATATATATTAGTATATATATATATGTGAATGAGAGGATTACAAAATTTGACTGGTTGCGGATGCGGATTCTAAAGTAGGAGAGACTCGGAGGATGTTACTCTTTAAATGAATTAAAAATTAAATATATAATATATATATAGATATATATATATATATAATAAATATATAATAATATAATATAAAATATAAGTAAGAATGACCAACTGATACAATCTAT
>JABUQX010008557.1:5000-17820 GCA_015478945.1 Trachelipus rathkii
ATATAATACATATATATATATATAGTATATATATAATATTATATATATATATATATATATATATATATATATATATATTAATAAGGTTTTATTTTATTAATTTAAAAAAAAAAACTAGTTTTATTTATTTTATTTTGTTTCACATATTTATTGCAACTGGCAACTTCTATTTTATGAGTAGTGTTGACAAATTTTTGGGAGGAAGTTTCATTTTTTTAATGACGTTTTTCGACAGAGGAGGCCTTTGTGGAAAAAATGCTCAAAATAGACAAAATAAAGAAGATACGGTTCTTTTTTACGTTGTCCATGACGACCAGTGGTTTTGAAAGCATTTATAATTTTACGCTCTCTAGGGAGGCACAAATCGAAATTCCTCCAGTCAATAATAATCCTTATGAAAAATAATGTTTCGGAAGAAAACAAATGATTTTAATGTAAAATTAGCGTAATTGCATAACATTTTAAACATTATTTTAATAGTAATAAATAGTAATTTGTATTATTTTCTTGCATTATTTTCTTTTATTTTCTTTTACTTTTTTAGAGGAGGCCCGGCCTCCTGTGCTTGATCTGTAAAACCGCGCCTGAATATATTTTAATTCCTTATATGAATTTTTCTTTTATTCTTAACTTATTTATCATTAATTTTTTATATTTTGCATCCTTGCTTGAATTATTTATTTTTTATTATTTAGTTATTTATACATTTAAAATATTTAAAATAAATTTTCTTTTAGATTTTAAAATAATTGTAGAAATTTAAATTATATTTGTTACTTAAATTTTTTAGTATAATTAATTATAAAAATTGTAAAAAATTTTAAATTTTTATTATAAATCTTGTAAGTATTAAAAACACTAACTTAAAATTAATATTTATCAATAAAAAGTGAAAAATTAAACTATAAAATTATTATTTAAATTGCAAGGTAATTATTAATTTCATGAATTAAAAATTATTACAATATAGGTGTATTGTAAATTATTAAATTTAAAATAATTATAATTGCGATGATCTAATACATTTGAAACAATATTTCATTGAACAGAAAAATTTGTAAAGAAGGTGATAATAACTGGTAAATATATGAAATAAAAGACACTATTTTATTAATTTTGAATTTTCGTGAAGTTTTCCTAAAGAGAATTTAATAACATGAAGAAAATTTGGAATGAGAATTTCTTGGCATTCCTGGTCAATATATATATATATATATATATATATATATATATATATATATATATATATATATATACTTATATATATATATTATATATATATATTAATATATATATATATTATATAATAAAAAAATATATTATATATATTATATATATATATATATATATATATATAATATATATATATATATATATATATATATATATATATATATATATATATATATATATATATATATATATATAATATATATATTTATATATATATATACTATATATATATAGATATATATATATATATAATTATATTAGATAAATATATATATATATATATATAATTATATAATATAATGTATATATATATTATATATATAAAGCAATATTATATATATATATATTATAATATATATATATATATATATATATATATATTATATATAATATTTATATATATATATATATATATATATATATATATATTTATATTAACATATAAATATATATTATATAATATAGATATATTAAAATAATATATATAATATATAGTTATAATATATATATATATATAATAAGATAATATATAATATATATATATATTATATATATATTCAAACCCTTTTTTTGGTTAAGGATTTATAGGAATAGGCCAAATGTTTTGCAACGGTGTTTATTATTAGCAATCTATCAGAAGCTTTATGTTGTATTCTAGCATATTTTCTAATTTTCTTTAATGTCCTTCCTTATATCACCTATCCATTCATATTCAGACGACTCAACCCTTCGCTGTTCCTTTCATTTCAATAGACGTACCAACCCAACTGTAAATAAGTGATGCTCGGAGGGTTACCTAAGAGCATGTATGCAAATATTTTTTATCTTTCTCTAACTTCTAATTATGGCAAAGGAAATATGATTGCTTTCTCGGTATAACTTTCTATCTATCTTTCTTTTTTTCTTTCTTTGCTTTCTCTTTCGATAAAACACAATTCAAATCTTCCTTTGACTTTTAATATTCTTTTGTTTTTCTTTTTCTCTTGATCGATCTAGGAAGAATTACATTATTTCCCTTACTAAACAAATTTCTAAGAGATAGGATGTTTTGAGGAGCCTTAAAATCTTTCTACACAATCCCAGTCACTGTTTTTTTTATATAGGTGTCGTTCACTCCTGTATGGAGTACGCATCTGACTTCTGTGGAGGCTTCACAACTCAGCTAGCTTTGCTTTTCGTCTTATGAAGTTTTTCACTCTCACAAACTCTCGAAATTCTCTTTCTCACCGTCGAAATGTTGCATCACTCTCCCGTTGAAATGTTGCATCACTCTCTATATATCCGTCGACTGGAGTCGCTCACGGCACTCAAAGGGTTAATTTAACGGACAATTTTCTTCTAAACTCTCCAGTCGCATACCTCCTCCTTTGAGAGAAACTATTGAAACACGTGTTTCCACACGTCTCAAAATTTCTCTGTCCAACTCACTAACTTGAGACTTCACTGCTATGCTCAATCGTACATATAATCTAGTGGAAAAGTCTTGACCACACTCCATTTATTTATTTGACCTTCATGCTTTCCACCAACATTTAATTATCAGGAAATGTCGGCCATTATATTGGACCTATATCTTGATTTTTCCCCCAACTTTGATGAAAATTAGTTGGTTTTAGGATCTTACCCACCAGAAGAGATAATATATATATATATATAATATATTATATAAATATAATATATATATATAATAATATATATATATATAATATATATATATATAAATAATTATATATATATAATATAAATATATAATATATAATATATATATTATATATAACATGGGTCGCTAGACTGGGGGTTTTGGGGGTCAGAACCCCCCCCGAAATTTTTTGATCCCGAACTTTTTTAATTATTATAACCTTCCAAACCAGTTTCTCCTCAGGCACATCTTAATCTCTCTCTCTCCTCTCTTCTCTCTCTAATAAATTTTATAGGTTTTATCATTTACACCTATACCACAAAAAATATGATGAAATCTTTTAATAATATATAATATATATATATTATATAAATATTAATATAATATAAATAACTATATATAAAATTAAACACTTTTCGACAAACCCTTCCAATTCATTTTCCCTCATTTCTTATATTACAACTTTTTACTTTTCCCGTTTTTTTCTTTTTTATTTTGATAATTTTTTGAGTAAAAAAATTAACCATCGCACTTTTATTTAAAAAATGTTAATGGCATTTCATAAATGATGTTTTATTTATAAATAGTTGCTAAAAAAAAATAATTCAAAAATCAACTTTTCTTTGGAACAAAAATTATTTACTCCATCTAAAAATGTTCTGATCAAATATTAGTTGAATTCTCAAATATTTTGATATCAAAGATCCTTGCTATCAAACTTTTATTCTGTTAAATATAGGTTTTATAAGAGTAATAAATCATGTTTCTCTAACTTACTATGTACAATCTCCATCGAGTAGGTATATTAAAGAAATTGTGATTAAAAAATTTAAGTTTTCAATTTTTTTAAACGAAATAAAGTATCCCATGGCTACCATCTTATCTGAGGTATTATAAATAGATGTTAAAAATATCGTGCTTTTCCTTGCTCGTAAGGTAAGAAAAGGCGGGCACCAGTTTACTGGCGCATTGGTTTGCTGAGAATTTGCAATTATAAGAAAGCATTGGGGAAATTTGATAATCATCAAAACACGGAGTACCATAAAACGTGCGTCATATCAGCAGATGATTTTTTTACATATGCTAAAGGGACACTTAGTTAATATTGTAAAGCAGCGTTTCGCAACCTTTAAGTCTGCGACTCGCCCCAGAAAGCCCCAAAACGCATAAAGTATAAAACCCTCGCGACCCAAATAAACCCCATAATTATATATACCGTATATATATATATATATATATATATTAGTAAGTATATAATATATATATAAGATATATATATATATTATATATATATATATATATATATATATATATATATAAATTATAAATATATATATATATATATATAATATATAAATATATATATATATATATATAAATATATAGTATCATATATATATATATGAATATATAATTTCTTAATAAAAGATGTTTTTCGATGCAATTATTATTATTAATTTTGTATTTTATTAAGTATTAACTTTTTTTATCAAAAATAACAATTGTGTAACATTTGATATAAATATTTTATTTTTTTCTGTGACCCACCGCGAACCCACCATATAGGGATCTGACTCGCGGCCCCCTCGGGGGTCGCCGACCCCCCCGGTTCGTTGTGAAGAAAAACGCTGTTGTAAAGGTAAACTATAGTAATTTACAAATACAAGCTAGATAATAGGCTAAAAATGAGATTTCGAATTTAAAAAGAGTATCATATTTGTTGGGAGATACAAGGAATATTAAGCATTGCGTTGGAAGATGATTCAGGATGATATTTTGCGGATAATAGTGCAGTTCGAGCGGTCTATATATATTATCTTATTTGTTAAGAATTTCACGTCAATGCTGGCGATCATTTATTACTGGAAAACATAAAGAAATCGCCTCAGGCATCTCTATATACTAGTCCTTCAATTCAAAACGGATATTAAAATCAATTGTGGATATTATTATAAAGAAAAAATCGTGAGGCAAAACGTTAATAACCGTACATGTTTTCCGTTTACTCGCGAATTGAAACGAACAACACATTCAAAAAACTGAACAAATGACTTTATGCCTAAGCTGTTTTGAGAGTCTGTCCTTTATATTTATAGTCTTTCTGAATACTATTCATTAATATCGTATCAGTTTATGTCACTCCCTAGAGAGGCTAATTGCATTAATGCAAAATTATTCATTCTTTCAACTTCAGGTCGGAATTTAACCATATACTTCAGACCAACTGTATTATGATCCTCCAGCGATGATGACTGATGTTAAAGAGGTTTCATCATATAAAAGAAAAATGTTCCAGCAGCATTATACGTTCATTGCAGTGGCACATGTATTAAACTTGGCGATATGTCATGCCTCTAAAGTAAGGTCTGTTAAATTGTGTTTGGGGGTTGTAAAAAGTGTAGGAAGTTTTTTCTCTATCTCACCAATAAGATACCTTTTAATCTTAAAAGAATATTATTAAAAAAGATTTAAATAAAAAAAAGACTGCACACATTGAGAAGTATTTAAAACTAGGTGGGTTTCCAACATGTACCATTAAAAGATTCAAAGAACTTATTTTGTTAAGCCGTAGTTCATGCACTGGGAAAATTAATTGAAGTAATGGTGACACGTTAAAACAAGCACATCAGATTATTATATTTCTATTCTCCGAAGAGAATTTATAATACCATTTTGTCTTGAAAAAAATACTATCTTGTACATTGGAATTTCTTACTACTACAAAAAGTCTGATTTGCGACTCAACTGAAGCATTTTGGACCATGTCGAATAATGTAGGTTACTCTCATGCAAACTGGCGCATCTGATGCGGAGTCCACCTTCAAACAGTATTTCACTGAGGGCCACCAAATCTAGCTCCCAATTAAATGCAACAATTTCGATTCCTCGACTTACTCTCCGTCGTCGAGTGCAGCTTTCTTTTAATGCAACACCTGAAAAATTATTACAGAATGTTCGTTATTCCATTTTAGAAACATTCATTGAAGAAATGCAACATCGATTCGATTCAGTAAACATAGTTCTCATCTCTGTAATCTACAAAAATTATTTTCCTCTTCCGCATTTTTATTTATCACCCTTCTTCTGAACTACAAATATTGCTTAATATTTATGGAAACAATTCCTCTCCCTAATCTAAATAATGTAAACATTAAATTCGAGTTGTGGAGACAGAAATGGAAGTATGTGAAATAGATTAGAAACGATAGGCCAATACTGCAATAGAGCATTACCTTACGTTTCTAATCCTACATTGTATATTCCTCATATATGGAGGCTTCCTGCAAATTTTTAGCCTACACTACCTGGTTTCAACGGCAACCACTGAACGAAACTTTCTCAACATTAAAACGCCTTAAAAACTTATCTCAGAAATTCGATGGGACAAGACCTTACAACAGGATTGGCATTACTTAATAACACAACGAAATTGATGTCACCCCGAAGAAGTCATTAAACATCTTTTGCGGAAAAGTTCTAGAAGGCAAAAACATTTAGATTGGTAAGGTAAGTTAATATATATTATATATTATATATATATAATATATTAATATTAGATATAATATAATATATATATATACTTTTGTTAAATAATTTTGTATGGTGCTCAAGTATATTATTTTGAATATGTATATATGTTATGTAACTTGTAATATACCTTTTTGTATTTGAAGATAATTTTAGTAAATATCTAACCTGCCACCGGAGAATGCGCATTGTTCAAGTCTTACGTGTTTCTCGCGTATAATATGTTGTCATGGATAGGTGCATTGGTTAATGTTTAATGGATGATTGTATAGTCGAGCGATGTGAGTGAAGATGTCAGGAGATTTGATTTATATCATTGAGTAGAAGGTATCATTGAGTTTGTCCACATCCCTAAACAGAAAAGTGGTAATTATACTTTTATTCCACATAGACGATAATACGTACACCTGCGTCCCCCCGTAAGGGGGGACGAGTTCATTAAGGAGGCCGGGTTGATGAATATGAGATTTAAGGTTTTTTTAAGAGGGAGGGTATCAGAGGAAGTGAAACGTAGAGTTCTTGGAAAGATATTTCTAATGTGGTTGAGAGGAAATTGAGATAGAGGGAGGAAAGAGTTCGATTATTAAGGAGAGCGTGATGATAGGGGATATAGTTAGTTACGTCCTGTTACATTTTCAATACTACTTATGGATTGATATATGGGAGGTAAGAAAGTTTTTTGAATAAGTGGAGGTAAGAGTAAGTTCAGGTTGAGGTAGGACGAAACATCTATAATCACGGAAAGACTACGTTAAAAAATAAGGAATGAAAAGAGTAACCAATTTTAGTATGTTTATACATTATGTGATAAGATAGACCGTGGATTGATAAAGTACAGGGTTATGGATATGTGAGTTTTTCTATAGTTGTCATTTTATAATGAATATAATGCTTAGAGTGGAACAAGTCTGAGGAGTTTAATCTTAATAAAAGACTTAGATAAAGAGTGTTGTTTGGCGTTCAATTGGAATTTAATGGTTAGTAAGTATGAGATAGATGTATTATGAAATTATAGTATGAGGTGAGGGATGAGTGTAAATATAGGAAGAGATAAAACAGTCATAATAGACAATATAAATATATATGATCTCGTGCAGATTACCTATTTTGATGCCAAAGAAGGGTGTAGTTGTAGGTGAAGCGTATAATAGGTTAAGTATTACTCAAATGAGTTTACCATTGGAAAAGTATTAACTATAAAGAGGACGAAGTAGGGGCCATAACTATATAATTACCGATTAGTATTTTTAGTGAAAATGAAGAAGTATATATATTCAGAGATTTGTCCAGAGGTAAGATAGGTTGTAAATTGCATATCAAGAGAGGGAAGGGTGATATATGATTTAATTAGAAATTGGATTATACATACCTTCCCGTATTGAAGCAACTTTAATCAATCATCACCCTTGAACTCACAATTATCTCGTATTTGAATATTCTTTCTTTATAAAACAAAACTCATGGTCTTAGTAATGGGTCCCTCTCTTTCTACTTATATCTTTTCAATGGATAACATCTATTGTATAATATACCTTATCCTCCCAATCGCCCCTTCTTTTTTGGACCATATTTATTGCTAACGTAAGACGATAATTTTTGCTGCTAATACATATAATAGTTATTCCATATTAACGCTAAATCAATTAACTTTATTATTATTCAAACATTCCACTTTTATATCATAATTTAATAAATTACCATATTTAACAACAGAGAAGTAACCTTACCGTTTCTAAATACTCTCATGACTTGGTCCAATACTCACTCATATTCGATTCATCTATTTAATAGAATCACTATCCTAACTCTCAGATTCAATCAATGGTTCCTTCCTCAATTATATATGTGTAATATACCATTATTACTCTTCTTCTCACTAATTTATTTATTTCCTATGTTTTCCATATTACTTTTTCCGTCCCTCTGCCACATGACAACTTGCTTTCTTACCTTCCACTTTACAACACTTTTTACACCATCCTATTTCCCTATTATAGGATCCATGAAGATTACTTTGAAAACGAGTACAGTGCGCACTAATAATGCGCTCCTTATGCGCTTTTCCTCCCATTACTCTGGTGCTCACCCAACAGATTTCACTTTTAGACCGGCTCACACAGTTTCCATCTCATAGATACGATCTCCATATTTATATTAATCTTAGAAACTCAAACCTTTACTCTCTCTCCCGGGCCCCTTATGACTCCAGTGTAAATCGCACATTCCAAAGGAATTAGAGCATAATCTGTCTCCCTTTCAAAAAAGTCTTCAATTTTGGTTGACAACAAATGATTATATAACCAGTACCAGACACTACCATAACAAACAAAAACAAAACATAAGAAACCCATATTCTAACGATGTTTTCGAGACATTGCGCGACATCGAAAGAATAACATAATTTCGCTTCATGTTAAGGAATAAATAACAAATCGATCAAACATATTTTTTCCTGGTGTAACAATATGAGATGTTAAAGAGCAAACGTTAAACTCATCGAGCCTTTTTTGCCTTATGAATTAATATTATAATACAACAAGTGATTACAGTACCATTACAATAAATTTCTGAGATTATTTCGATATGAAATATCAAGTGTTGTTATTCAATCCTGACTAATTTTTGAATTATATTTATATTCTGTCAAGAGATTAATAGAATTATAATTATCATATCCTAGAGAGTGTCAGAATGGACCGAATAGTCTAATCGATTGTATTCTGTAAGCTTTATGGTCTTGTTTTTTTTAATTACTGTTATAAAATTTGTATTGAATTTTTATGTTGCATGTAAATAAATTTAATCGTATAAAGGAATTTATTATTTAATGATTAAAATAGAATGGTCATTTGATTACTTATATATATTATATATGGATATATAAATTTATTTAAGAAAATACTTATAGTATATAATAACCAAGTAACTATTTAATAATTAATATCGTAAACAAATCATTTGCCGGGAAATAAATGGTATTTAATCACAGTAAAAATAAGTTAAGGCAAATCTGAAATTCAATATATATAGTAAATTAAGGTATTAGTATATATTTTGAGGGTGAATGTCTAATTATTAATATTTATTAATATTAATATTTATGAATTATTATAATATATATTTATAATATTAATATAATAATCATGATTATTATTACTATTAATATCTATTAAAAATTTAATTATTAGTCTTTTAATTCTCTGATTAATATATAATTATTTGATTTAGTGTTAATAATAAATTTAATTTAATTAATATAGTAATGAGAATGTTATTTACATATTTATTTAGGTAATTTATTTATTTATATGTATATTAATTTATATAGATGAGGAGGTAAAATATAATATATTAATATTTTTTATAACTTATATTATAATATATTTATAATTATTATATATTATAATTATTATTAATTAATTATATTTATTATTTTTAATATTATATTATAATTTATTTGTATTATATTATAATATATTTATAATATTAGTTATGAATTTAATTAATATTTATATTATTTTTAATTTTATTACATTATTAATATTATATTATTTTCATTATATTTATAATTAGTATTAATTATATTATTAATATTTATTATTCATAAATTTGTTAAAAATAATAAAGATATATATTTTTATTTTTATTAAATTTTATTTTTATAAATTCTGGATTTTTTATATGATTATAATAGTTTAAGACGTTTAAGTCTTGATTTTGGCAATTTTCTAAAGTGAGTTGTCTATCTTGCTATTTGTATTTTGAGTTTTATCCAATGTTCTTCGGCTTCAGTCATATGATGATGCATATGAATAGTATATTTATATTTTTATTTATTTTTCATATATCTTATATGTTTAAAGCTTTAGTTAGTATAATTTTATTTTTATTATAGTGCTTGGCTAATGATTTATTTCAATTTTAGTGGTAGGTTAATGATTTTTTTAGTTTTTTAGTGGTAGGTTAATTATTTTTTCATATTAGTTTATTGTTAAATTACTTATTATTTTTTAATTTTTGTGAGATAGTTTCAAAACAAATTATTCATTTTCTTTCATTTCCTAATCAAAATTAGGTAATTATCTAAATCCGAAAGTTGGGTAACTATTTGATTATATTTTTTTTGTTGTGTATTTAGTATTACCTAAATATTTATTATAATAAATAATTAAATTAATAATTATTTTATATAGAATTATAGTAATTGTGGCATATTCGAGGATAGGTGTCTTAATATATTATTATTATTATATAGTTCAATAAGTATATTATATTTTTTTTATTATTTTATATATGAAATTTTTTCGTTTTGTTTTTTAGTATATTTTATTCAGCTGGCTATATTATTGTAGATTTAAGCTTTAGGTTGCTACTTTTTTCTGAGATAGTGCGCGTTAGGGATATTTTTTAGCTTTTGTAGTGATCAATCGAATGACATTACCGGCATATTTCTTGTAATTGTGTCCTATCTTGTATTATGAGCGTTGATGTTTTAATATTTGTGTGGTTCGATTTTTTGTTTTTTGTATGTGGATTCTTTTATGTCTTAGATAAAAGTGTGTAGTAATTATTATGTTGAGTACAATACTTTCGTATTTGACTGTGTGCATAACTCTGTGTAATCTAAGTAGTATTGCGCTGTTTTTGGTGTGTTTCTGGTGTGTTCTTGTGTTGCAGCTTTTCTTCAGGGTCGTCTAATTGATTTCATCGGAACGATTATCTAAGTTTTCAGGTTTATATGAGGCGTAAGTGTAAACAATGAGTGAATATTTTGAAATGTCGTACTATGAGGAGATAAATGGTATTTAAATATAAAGGGTTTGTGTATTTTTGAGTTATAGCGAAATGAAATTAAGATTTATTAAGCTAACTGAAAGCTAAGAATCGTTAGATAAATTGATAAATTAAATTTATGTCAATAGAAGATTCTAAAATCTTAAGCCAAAAAACTAAAAATGAGATGTTAGTGTTAAAATATAAATTGGTGCGCTATAATAATTCATTTTAGTTTATTTTTTGTATGATTATTGGGTCTTGTGCTAATGTTTTTAAGTTGAGAGGAGCGTGAACTTCAGCCAGCCTGCAATTCAAAAAAAAGTTTTTTGTCCCGCTCGGTTTATTATGTTTTTTGTTGTTAGTTGGGTTTGAATATTTGTTGGTGTAGTTTTTTTTGATTTTTGTTGTTAGTCTTATTAGGGTATTTTATTGTTGGGGTACGGATTTATATATTATATAGAAGGATGTCGGGAGATTGTGTGTTTTTAAGGGTGAAGGTTGTTCGAGTAAGGGAGATCTTTGTGATAAGGTATCCTTTAATTGGAGTGTGGTTGATTTGTGTTTTGTGGTTCCAAAAATCCTTTTTACGGGGCCGGTCGTCGTATCGTTTGTGTGAGACACGGAGTTTGAGAATGCGGGAGAATAAGTAGTATACCCATATTGTAAGACGGCATTATAGCCATCTCTTATTACAGTTGTAAATGGTATTAACTACATGGATTCAGCCCATTCTCCCTTTATCGCCCTTTAGCTCGTTCAAGAAAACATAGAAGAAAAGTTTAATGGCTTGTAGTAACTAATCTAAGTTTTTATTCTTTACGCGTTAGATTGGACTTATGACTGTTAGATAGTTTGAAATTACTTGTTCTTGATGCTGGGGTTGGAAGTGTGGTGAGGGGTTTATGTCAATAGGTGACGTAATGTGGTAAGCGTGTGTGGGAGTGGTGGGCTTGGTTTTTTAAGAAGCCTTGGAAATCTGGGGAAGGTGCTAATGGTTAGCTATGAGAATAGGGAGTTTGTGGTTTTAATATTAGTTTTTTTCTTTTTAGATAAGAATGGAGGAGAGGAGAAGAAAAGAAATTGGGCTGTGTTAGGGTAAGGAGGTACGTGGGTTGTGGGAGTGGGGGGTCGTGTTGTTATATGCGTTGAGTTTTTTGTGAAGTTGTAGGTAATTGACTGTATGCTTTGTTTCCCTAGATTGATGGGGGTTGTTAGATTAGTGTTATTTGAGGGGTGTTGTGTTGTGGGAAGACGGCGATAATTTGTATATTAATTATTAGATATGTGAGATTGAGTGGTTAGGTGAGTGTATAGTAGTAGTTTGGGTTCTGTATTATATATGATATGGTAAGTATGATAGGGTAGGAGTAGATATGTTGATCTAGTGTGTATTTGTTATTGTGATAGTTTGCTCTTTATTGAATAGTATTATAATATATATATATAATAATATATATATTGATAGTTTGGTGGTTAAATGAGTTGTTTTAGGATTAGGGAGGTGTGAATATTATAATAGAAGATATATATTTTGTGTCTTAAGTTGATTGGCAAACTGATTAACAAAATGGGTGTATAAAGCTATCACAGAATTTTAATGAATTATAAATTTTGCAGCTTTCATTGAAACAGCGTGCCTTGGCA
>JABUQX010008558.1:7500-10000 GCA_015478945.1 Trachelipus rathkii
GACAGCATCTACACCGACAACAACAATAACACATGAAACATCATCTACAGCAGTCACATCCGCATCAACAAATCAATGCCAACCGCCATCCACATTCTACTTATAATAAAATTAAAAGAAACTTTATAAAAAACATCTGACGACAATGAAACCTAGAGTTATTACAATCAGAATCAAGACAAAAACAACCACAATCCATGAAACAGCTTCTTCGTTACACAACAACAACAACAACAACAACAACAAACAACAACAACCATACCAACAAAACAACAACGAACAACAGCAAAAATCCATGAAGTAGTATATTAAAAACACAGAGCTAATTAACCGGTGCAACACAACCACCATACGTGAACACCAATAGGAAAATATATATATATATATATATATATATATATATATATAAATATAAAATTATAATATAATATATATAATACACTATAAATTAGATTACATATTTATATTACAAGTGCCTACAACGATCACAATGACAATGACTACTAGTACTACTACCACTATGTATGAAACTGAATCTAATACTACTACCATTTTTTCAACAGTTCTTTCTTCCTCAGAAACTTCCACATCTGAATACAATGAAACTTAGAGTTATTACAAACAGAATCAACACAAAAACAACATCGCATGAAACATCATCTACAACAGTCACATCCGCATCAACAAAACAATGCCATTCACCATTCACATTCTCGATCAGTGATGCCACATGAACGCATGGGAGTTGTTATTCACACACACACACACACACACACACACACACACACACACACACACACACACACACACACACCACAGCAGCAGTCACAAAGCCATTAACAACAACAACAACAACAACAGCAGCAACAACAAGAACAACAGCATCAACAACAACAACAGCAACAACAACAACAATCACGACAACAAGACAAAAAGAACAACATGAAAGCAACTATCACCCACAAAAAAGCTATGAATGTGTTTTTAACTTTGAACTTTTTTCGATTCATTTTTCCATTCTTCTTCTTCTTCTTATTATTATTATTATTATTATTATTATTATTATTATTATTATTATTATTATTATTATTATTATTATTATTATTATTATTATTATTATTATTATTATTATGTTTTAATCACAAAGGTACGAAAGTGATTTAACTCTGTTCTTCTTCTTCTTCGAACCATTTTTCCATTCTTCTTCTTCTTCTTTTTCTTCTTCTTCTTCTTCATCATCACAAAATCCACATATATATATATATATATATATATATATATATATATATATATATATATATATATATATATATATATATATATATATATATATATATATATATATATATATATATATATATATATATATATATATATATATATATATATATATATATATATTTGAGGTCGTAGGCGTGATTTTAATCTTGGAATAATTTTATTTTATTTTTTACTTTTAACATTTTTCATTTGAGTAAGTATAAAAATGTGTGTGTGTGTGTGGTGTGTGTGTGTGTTGTGTGTGTGTCCTGTGTGTGTGTGGTGTTGTGTGGTGTGTGGTGTGGTGTGTGTGGGCGTGTGTTGCAAAGTAATTGCAATAACTGCTTCGATCATCTGATGCAATCGATGCATTAATGCTATGTGACTCTGGTTCAAACCTTTCAATAGCTTTTTTGGGTGATAGCTGCTGGCTTTCAGATGTAGAAGTTTATGATTGTGAATGGCATTGTTTTGTTGTTGTTGTTGGTGTTGATATTGTTGTTGTTGCTGTTGTTGTGTTGTTGTTGCTATTGTTGTTTGTTGTTGTTGTTATATGCCTTTGGTGACTGTTTGATGTTTATACTATGGATTTTGTGATGATGAAGAAGAAGAAGAAAGAAAAAGAAGAAGAAGAAGAAATGGAGAAATGAGTTCGAAGAAGAAGATATGAGAATGCAGCATTAAATCACTATCGTAGCTTTGTGATTAAGACATAATAATAATAATAAATAATAATAATAATAATAATATAATATAATAATATAATAATAAAATATATAATATAATAATAATAATAAGAAAGAAAATCCGAATTATTTAAAAAACTGAAAAAAGTTCAAAGTTAAAACACTTTCATAGCTTTTTTGTGGGTGATAGTTGCTTTCATGTTGTTCTTTTTGTCTTGTTGTCGTGATTGTGTTGTTGTGCTCGTTGTTTTGTTGATGCTGTTGTTCTTGCTGTGGCGGTTGCTGTTATGGTTGTTGTTGTTGATGGCTTTGTGACTGTTGCTGCTGTGGTGTTGTGTGTGTGTTGTGTGTGTGTGTGTGTGGTGTGTGGTGTGTGTGTGTGTGTGTGTGTGTGTGTGTGCGGCGCTCTAAGTTTCATTGTCCTCAGATGTTTTTTATAAAGTTTCTTTTAATTTTATTATAAGTAGAATGTGAATGGTGGTTGGCATTGTTTTGTTGATGCGGATGTGACTGTTGTAGATGATGTTTCATGCGTTGTTGTTGTTGTTTTTGTG
>JABUQX010008559.1:0-5000 GCA_015478945.1 Trachelipus rathkii
ATTCGGAGGCTGAGAAAAGGAAGAGACGTGATAAGGAGTCTGAGTAAGAAGACCCGGAGTTGACATCTGCACCGGTGTTGGCTCCTGCTGGTAACCGGTGCAGTGCTGAATAATATCGTCTAGTCCCATATTAGTATCAAAATATATGTTATAAGGTCGTAGAACTCGAATGTAGGGCTTGGCAAGTTTCCGTAAATAAATAAATAAACAAAAAATAAATAAATAAATAAATAAATAAATAAATAAGTAAGTAAATAAATAAACAAATAAATAAACAAAAAAATAAATAAATAAAAATTAAAAAAAAAAAAATTTGAAAAAAAAAAATTAAAAAAAAACAAAATATAATTTTTTATTCTTTTTATGTTTATAGCTTAAAAAAATTGAGTTTTTACATACCCCAAAAGGAGTAAATCAGTAAAATCAAGTTACCCCTCCCCCCTCCAAACACTATCTGTTGAGTTATTGATCTATTGATCTATTAATTCAAGTCATATTTCGAGTGTCATTTTAGATAAGCATAACATAGAAATAAGTTCTTTAATACTGACCAATGAATATATGCTAATGCAACAAAGTTTTCATATCAATAATGCTAACATGTCATAATCTGAACTAAGAATATAATGTACAACGACAAACCTAACATGCTGTAAGCACGAATAAACAGTTAACATTAACAAAGTTCCATACTTAACAACAGTAAAGTAACTAACATTGAGCGCAGAACGTAACCTACTCACACTTTTTCTAGCATATCATGGATATTTTTACATTAACAGTAATATTTAACAAAATATTATCATAACATTGTCTAATTATCATATTGATCAATGAATATATGCCAACGTAGCAAAGTTTCCACATCATTTAAGCACACATAGCATCAATTGAACTACGAATATAATGTACAACGACAAAACCTAACATACCTTATGCATGAATAAAATGTTAACATTAACAAAGTTCCACACATAACAACAGTAAAGTAACTAAAACGTAACCTATTCACCACTTTCTCAAATATATATCTAACATATCGTTGTAATTTACATTAGCATAGTAACATTTAACAAAAATTTATCATAATCTAATTGTCATACTAACCAACGAATATATACTAATGCGACAAAGTTTTCACATCAATAATGCTGACATGTCATAATCTGAACTAAGAATATAATGTACAACGACAAATCTAACTCGCTTTAAACACGAATAAACTGCTGACATTAACAAAGGTCCATACTTAACAACAGTAAAGTAACTAACATTTCATACAAAAAACGTAACCAATGCATACTTTGTAAAGCATATCTCTAACATAGCAATGTTATTTTAGATTAACATGGTAACATTTACAAAAATTTATCACACCTTTCTTAATTATCATACTGATCAACGAATATAGGCTCACACGTAACGAAAGTTGTCACATTAATGAAGACTTACATAGATCATCTGCAACTAAGATTAATCCAAACGACAAACTATACACACCTTAAACATGAATAAACAGTTAACGTTAACAAAGTTTCACACCTAACAACAGTAAAGTAACTAACATTGAGCGAAGATCGTAACCTACTCACACTTTTTCTAACATATCATGGATATTTTTACATTAACATAGTAATATTTAACAAAATTTTATCATAACCTTGTCTAATTGTCATACTGATCAAGAATATATGCTAACGTCACAACAGTTTTCACATCAATAAAGCAAACATAGCATCAACTGAACTATGAATATAATGTACAATGACAAAACCTAACATACCTTACGTTCGAATAAACTGCTAACAATAACAAAGTTCCATACTTAAACAACAGTAAAGTAACTAACAATGCATACAGAACGAGCCAGGTACGAAGCTGATGAGGTAAATTTTCATTTAACAAATCAGTATCGGGTATGTTTGTTTATTTTTTATTTATAAATTATTAAAAATTAATTTTATTTCTTAAAACTTTTTGTTTTTAAAAAACTTTTGTTTATTTTTAATTTCATTTCTTTAAAACTTTTTGTTTTTAAAAAAACTTTTATTTATTTTCAATTTTATTTCTTTAAAACTTTTTGTTTTTTACTCAAAATTTTATTCTTTTTTATGTTTATGACGTAAAAAATTTACATTTTTACATACACTAAAACAGTAAATCAGCGAATCAGTAAATCAAGTCCCATCCCTCCCCCTACACCCTGTCCCAACCCTGATCTATTGAGGTATTGATCTATTGATTCAAGTCATATTTCGAGTATCATTTTGGATAACATAGCATAAAAATGTTCTTTTTATACTAATCCTCAAATATAGATGTTAACATAACAAAGTTTTCACATTTATAAAGCTAACATAACATAACCTGATGTAAGAATATAATGTATAACATCAACCTAACATACCCTTAACACGAATACTACGGAAACATTAAACAATAATACCATACTTAACAAAAGAAAAGTAACTGACGTTGCATACGGACCGTACCCTATTCACACTTTTTTCAAACATATCTCTAACATATCACTGTTATTTTTCATTAACATAGTTACATTTAACAAAAATTTATCATAACCTAACCTAATTATCATACTAAACAACGAATATATGTTAACGTATCAAAGTTTTCACATCAATAAAGCTAACATATAACCTGAACTAAGAATATAATGTACACTCACAAACCTAACACATCTTAACTTGAATAACAGTTAACATTAACAAATTTTCATACTTAAACAGTAAAGTAACTAACATATTATACAAAGTACTAGGGGTGTCACACTTTTTTTCAAACATATCTCTAACAAATCACTGTTATTTTTACATTAACATAGTAACATTTAACAATAAGTTACCATAATTTAACCTAATTATCATACTTGCCAACGAATATATTCTGACGTAACAAAGTTTTCACATCAATAAAGCTAACATCATATCCAGAACTAAGAATATAAAGCACGATGACAAAACCTAATATACCTTACGCTCGAATAAACTGCTAACAATAACAAAGTTCCATACTTAACAACAGTAAAGTAACTAACAATGCATACAGAACGAACAAGTACGAAGCTGATGTGGTTCCTGTTTCACTAGAGTTATCAGATACAAGTCGAGAAACTGTTCAAACTCCTCCCACTTTTCGAAACATTACGCAATACCTATGATTCTTGTTTGGTTCGTTTTCAAAACATTTAGCTATACATTTGATTCTTGTTTGTCACAGGATCAACATAACAAATTTATTAAAAACATTTTATGTTTTTGCTAATTTTTTAGTTTAGTAGAAAAATTTCTGACAGTTGGAGGGAAAACCAAAAATTTACATGACATAACGTATCTATCATACTAATCAATGAATAATGCAACTATAACAGGGTTTCAAATTATCTCAGTCAGAGACGGAGCTGCCAAACTTATCAATCTCACATTTTCTATCACAACTACGGCATACCACTATTA
This sequence comes from Trachelipus rathkii, assembly GCA_015478945.1. Classification (NCBI taxonomy): domain Eukaryota; kingdom Metazoa; phylum Arthropoda; class Malacostraca; order Isopoda; family Trachelipodidae; genus Trachelipus; species Trachelipus rathkii. The sequence continues at coordinate 3,474 of JABUQX010008559.1, forward strand.
GTTTAATATTAACATAGTGATATTTATTATATCTAACCTAATTAACCAAATTGAATTACGAATAAATGCTACATAACAAAATTTTAACATCAGCAAACCTAACAGAATATATATGTTTATTGGTAAGAGATTATTTAAAATTATTTTTTTAAAATTTTTATTTTTTTAATTTTTTTTATTTAAAAATATATATATTTTTAAAAAAAAACTTTTATTATTTATTTTATTTTGTTTAAAATATTTTTTTTTTTTTTTATTCTTTTTATGTTTAACTTAAAAAATTTGCAAAATTTTTAACACATGCCTAAAACAATAAATCAATAAAATCAGTAAATCAACCAACCCACCAATCCCCTTTAACCCTCCACCCTCCCACTTCTATGATCTATTATTCTATTGGTCTCAAGTTACACGAGTATCATTGTGGATAAAAATAAGATAAAAATTTAAAATTAAGTTTCTTTATACACTGATCAAACGAGTATTACGCTAACGTGACAAATCTTTCCCTTTAATAAAGCTAACTTATTCATCTGAAGTAGGAAAATTAATGTACAACGGAAACACACCTAAACATACCTGAACACGAATAAACTGAAACATTAACAAAGTTCCACACTTTAACAAACAGTAAAGTAACAACATAGCATTACAAAAAACGTAACCTATGCAAACTTTGTCAAGCATCTCAACATAGCATGTTAATTTTAGATTAACATGGAATATTTAACAAAAAACTTATCTAACCTGTCTAATTATCATACTGATCAAAGAATATAGGGTAACGTAACAAAGTTTGCACATTAATAAAGCTTACATAGCATGATCTGAACTAAGAAGGCAAATAAATCCCAACGACAAACCTAACACACCTTAAAAACCATGAATAAAACTGTAACGTTAACAAAAAGTTTCACAGGTTAAAACAGTAAAGTAAACTAAATAACATTACAAAAACGCGTAACCTATGTCACACTTCTTCAAAGCATATATCTACCATAACAATGTTAATTTTACATTAACATGGTAATATATAACAAATATTTATCATAGCATGGGCTAATTATCGTACTGATCAACGAATATACGCTAACGTAATAAAGTTTTCACATCAATAAAGCTAACATAGCATAATCCGAACTAAGAAAAATAATGTTACACGACAAACCTAAAACACAACTTACGCATGAAATAAACTGTTACATTTAACAATCCAGTAAAGTAACATAACATTGCATGCAAAACGTTAACCTATTCACACTTTTTCAAGCATATCTCAACATAATGTTAATTTTACATTGACACCAGCAATAATTTAACGAAAAAATTTACAACCATCCTGTTCTAAATATAATACAGACCAAACGAATACATTGCTAACGTAACAAAGTTTTTTACATTAACATATTAATATTTAACAAAAATTTATCATAACCTTACGTAACTATCATATTCCCCAACAAAAAAATAGCAAACATAACAAAATTTTATCTAGACGTGACATAAAAATAAGTCTTTGAATAAAAA